>JAKFHT010000470.1:0-61651 GCA_023783455.1 Erythrocebus patas
CTTCGGTACAGAATTGTGACCCTCTTTCTGTAGTCTCCGCAGGAAGTGGTGTCCCGTACATGAAAGAGGGTGGTGTGCATCAGGTTTGGGAGGTGTGGAGGAGAGAGTCTGTGGGTGGTGATTGTGTCTTTGGGATTTTTTGTGCATGATCAAAGCACAACACAAGGATTAATTTAAAAAAATTTTTTAAACTATTCCATCACCCTGCACACTTTACATAAATCAACCTTTTCATTCTCTACCACAGTTGTCTGCAGTTAAGTTTAATATCCCCAGTCATCAGATACTGGTTGGGCAGGGATGAATTTCTCAACGTCTGGCTTTCTCAGTAGAGGAGGGAAATGGGAAATCAGGAGCGGGTGGAAGGTTGATTCTATGGGCTGCTGTGCAGTATTGATCTCACAGCCCTGGTATAACTCCTCAGTCTGGCAGACTTTGAGCACCGGGGTGTGCATGTGGACATTTGATGGCATATAGAATTCTAAGCACTGTCTGTCCTCACAGGATGGTCTCAGTGGTTGCATAACCCGGGATTAGAGTTGGGATGTTTTACAGTGGACTTTGGTGTGGTCAGAAATGTGAAACACACATGGCGAGGTCACAGGCTTTTCGTTCGGTGGTCGTGTTATTCCTCAGATCCTGTTTAAAAGCAGAGAACAGGCTGGGTGTGGTGGCTCACGCCTGTAATCCCAGCACTTTGGGAGGCCAAGGCGGGTGAATCACTTGAGGTCAGGGGTTTGAGACCAGCCTGGCTAACACTGTTTCTACTAAAAACACAAAAATTAACTGAGTGTGGTGGCAGGTGCCAGTAATCCCAGCTACCCAGGAGGCTGAGGCAGGAGAATCACTTGTACCTGGGAGACGGAATTTGCAGTGACCCTAGATTGTGCCACTGCATTCTAACCTGGGAAACAGAGTGAGATTTTATGTCAAAAAAAAAAAAAAAAAAAGCGGAGGACAATCAGGGACACATTCTATTATGTTTAATAACACGATTGCCACAAGTGTCACATATACCCTAATTGAGCCCACACAACCAAGACTCAGTGCAGAATAGGAACTCAAGGAAGAACTAGGGTGTTATTCTGACGTCCATCTCCCCCGGTGGAATTTCCTGCATAGCTAGTTTGGAGAGTGTTAGCGTCCCCACCTCCTGCCCCCCATGATGGGTTGTCCTGGTGTTGGAGCCAGCGTGAGCGTGAGCAGCAACTGATTTCACAGACACATACATTGTGTTGAAAAGGAAGAGCGGAAGGGCAAATATGCTAAGTGCGTGTCATCTTTCAATGATAGGATAGTTGAATATTTTAAAATCCTGGTTTAATTCTCTTTGAATCAAAGGTTCAGAGAAGTCATAACTTTTTTGACTAGAATTAAATTTTTTTTGAAGAAAGGTGGCTTTTTATGCAGCACAAAATGTTTCGGGTTGGAGAATGATGATCAGCAGCACCTGTGGATGCTGTGGGAGAAATGACCTCAGAAGGGATGACGAAGGGAGGGCAAGTTAGCTCAGGTCAGATTAGGAAGGAGGAACCTGACACGCTGTAGGGAGGGTCGCCTGCCCCGTGTCCTGTGCCCTCTTTGAGACCAGCTGTGTCTCATTGCTGAACTTGCCTTAGCTAGAGGATCAAGGCTCTTGTTTCCCATGACTTTCCTCATGGTCTCATTTGCCTGCCTTCACCACCAAGGAGGATGGGCCTACAGCTCCATCTGTGGTAACCCACCTTCTTCACACATGCCAGCCTCGTGTCCACACCACCCAATACAACCCGAGGAATTTTCTCAGCAGAATCCGTGTGGTGACACTTATCCTATCTTCTAGATCCTCAAGAGGACCTCGCAGTGGAATATCCACATGAGACACCTGTCGAGAGGGTCCTCTCTGTTATCAACGTAAGTTCTTCTTTCTTTGTCTGAAAGGGGAATTTCATTTTCCTAGGTTTCTTTCAATTTCACTTGAATAAAGATGGGAAAACCTTACTAACAGGTACATTATAGATGCCTTAGAGAATTTCTTGGTGGGAAAATGTACAATGAGAATTCTTTACCAACTAAGGACTAATTCAAGATGACATTCTTGGATGACAGCTTCAGTTACAAACTATGTCAGCAAGCACTTTCATCAGGAGAAAAACCTTCTTGAAAATACTGAATTTACCACCAAAATTAACTTTAAAATCTTGCACAAAAACCTGGTGACTCTGTACAAGTGTTTTCTAGGCTTTATTTTTGTGGCGTTGCCTCCACCAGAATTTCCCATCTGGCTTTCTAATAGCACTAAGTTAAGAAAAGACCTGTGTCAAGGACAGCACGATCTTACCCTCACAGTGTTTTCCTTTCTCTAAACTCAGGCGGAGGCATTCACAGAGACAAATGGTACGTATTCTGGGATCACCTATTTGGTAAGGAAAATTCTTGGTATTAAGAAAGGTGACACATTCTTGCCTGGTTTTCAGGAGAACCATTCTCGTTGGAGCTCTGTACTGGAAATGAGGTTAGGGCAGAAATTACTGAGTGTACTGAAGAGGGTGATCATCCCACGTAGTGCCTGTTAGCTGCAGTGTCGTTTTTATGACATCGAATGAGGTGCATCAGGGTGGGGGGTGTAAGGAGTCTGTGTAGAATGATTATGAGTGTCTTTGGGAGGATGTGTACGTTTCTCCAGAAAGCATGTTTCCATGTGCACAGCTCTACACAAAGATGAGTGTGGTAAGTAAAAATCCCATTACCACTGCACACCGTCGTCAGTCAGCCCACTGGTCCTCCACCACGGCTGTAGCTGAAGGGCAGTTGGAGATCCCCAGTACTCAGGTGGAGATAGTGCAGAGATGAATTTGCCAAGCTCTTTATCTCCTCAGTGGAGGAGGCAGAGGTGCACTCAGGAGTGGGTGGAAGGTGATGCCATGGGCTACTACTCGGCAATAATCACGTGGTTCTGGTATAATTTGTCATTATATCAGAGAGTTTGAGCACCTAGGTGACAGATGAAATCTGGATAGCCTTCAGAAATCCCAAATACTGTCTTTCACATAGGATTGTCTCAATGGTCACATAACTCAGTGTAGGGATAAGTACATTTTACAGTGGACTTTGGTGTGGTCACAAATGGGAAACAGACATTGAGAGGTCAGGCTTTTGGCTGCAGTGCTGTATTAATTTTCTCATCTCCTGGTCAAAAGCAGAAAACGATCAGACATGTTATATTGTATTTAATAAGATAATCTCCACACGTGCTGCAGTTCAGCACGCACACCCAAGACACCGCACCAAATAAGAACGGAAGGAACAACTTGAGTGTTACCCTGGTACTCATCTTCTCGCTGGAATCTTCTACAGAGCTGGGTTAGAGAGGGTCAGCGCCCCCACCTGCTGCCCCCCAGGGTGGGCTGTCCTAGGGCTGGAGCCAGTGTGAGCATGAGCAGCAGCAGGCCCCACGGCACACACACACACTGTGTTAAAAGGAAGGGCAAGGACAAACATCACATGCCAAGTAGGAGTCGTCTGTAAATGGTATGATAATTGAGTATTTTCAAATCTCGGTTTGGTCTTCTTTAAAACAAAAGGTTAGTGAACATAGAGAATATTTTAGCTAGAATTGAGTCTCCTCTTTGAAGAAAGGTTGCTTTTTATCTAGTACAAAATGTTCTGTCCGGCCACGGTGTCTGACACCTGTAATCCCAGCATGGTGGGAGGCCGAGACGGGTGGGTCACCTGAGGTCGGGAGTTCGAAACCAGAGTGACCAACATGGAGAAAATCCATCTCTACTAAAAATACAAAATTAGCCTGGCGTGGTGATGCATGTCTGTAATCCCAGCGACTCAGAAGGCTGAGGCTGGAGAATCGCTTGAACCTGGGAGGCTGAGGTTGTGGTGAGTCGAGATCATGGCATTGCACTCCAGCCTGGGAAAGAAGAGCAAAACTCCTCATAAAAAGAAAAAAAACGAAAAAAGTTCTAGGAGGGAGAAAAAACACACTGCAGGACATGTGGATCCTGGGGAGGAAATGACCTCGAGGGGATCGAGAAGGCAGGACAAGTTAGCTCAGGTCAGATTAGGAAGGAGGAGCCCTGGATGCTGCAGGGAAACACTGTGTAGTGGGCACTGTTTGAGATGGGTTAGTTCATGTGCCAGAGGTTGCCTTAGCTAGAGGACCAAGGCCCTGTCTTCTGTGGCCTTCCTGATGCCTTCCTTCACCATTTGCCTTCCCTCACCACCATGGAGGATGGACCGGCAGAGGCTGAGTCTGTGCTGTGAACACACCTTTCCACACACGCCAGCCCCGGGTCCACAACTCCAAGACCACCTGAGGGATTCAGTCAGTGGAGCTCATGTGCTTATAGTGACTCTGTTTCGCAGGTGAAGAAGATCTGGAGGAGGATGTGCCAGAGCAGACATCCTCGGAGGAAGCCTCAGGGGTTCACATGGTAAAGTCTTCTTTTATCCTCTGAAATGGAAATTTTATTTCTCTCGATTTCTCTCTTGTTTCAATGGAACTAAGATGTATACATCTTACCATGTACATTATAGGTGACTTACAGAATTTCTTGGTGGGCAAATGTCAGAGTTCATTATCAACTAAAACATGGTTTCAGATGGCATCCGCATTTACACACTGTGTGTCAGCAGGCATTTTCCTCAAGAGAAATGCCTTCTTCTTGAGAAGTATTTGGAATTGTCAAACAAAAACATTGGAAAATCTTGTAGAAAAATCTTGTGCCTTTCCACGAATGTCTTCTAGATTTCGGGGCCATTTTCCCAACCACTGTTTACCATGTGTCTTTTTAATGTCAGCAAGTGAAGACCTGTGCACCCAGGAGACAGCGTGGTCTGACCTCACAGTGTTTTCTTTTTCTCTAGATGCGAGTGGACCCAGCCACGCTGGCGAAGAGTACGTATTCGGGGGTCATCTCTTGGTTGAGGTGTGAAACCTCAGTGTTGCGAAGGTGGCTCTGTTTCACCCGCATTTGCTCAAGGGCCTCTCTGAGCTTCCTGTAGAAATGAGATTTGGGAAGTTTGGTTTAAAAAATATGAAGAGTCAGGCTGGGCGCAATGGCTTATGCGTGTAGTCCCAGCACTTTGAGAGGCCGAGACGGGCAGATCACCTGAGGTCGGGAGTTGAGACCAGCCTCACTAACATTGAGAAACCCTGTCTCTGCTAAAAATTTAAAATTAGCCGGGCGTGGTGGTGCATGCCTGTAATCCCAGCTACTCAGGAGTCTGAGGCAGGAGAATCAGTGGAGCCCAAGAGGTGGAGGTTGCAATGAGCCAAGATTGTGACATTGAAATCCATCCTGGCAACAAGAGTGAAATTCTGTGTCAAAAAACACAAAACCAAAAAACTAAGAGTCCAGTAAACGACTCTAACCATGGTACTGTCATCCCAGGAAGCAGCAGTGTCATATAAGGTGCGGCGCTACATCAGGGTTTGGAGGGACAGAGGAGTGAGTCTATATGGAATGATTGTGGATGTCTGGGAGTGTGTGTGCATTTCCCCAGAAAACATACTCCCGTGTTCACAGCACAACACAAGCATCAGTGTTCAAGGAAAATTCCATCACCACTGCACAGTTTACATAAATCAACCCATTCATCTTCCACCACAGCTGTCCCTGAAGATAAATTTACCATCCCCTGTCCCCAGATGGGCATGGTGCAGAGATGGATTTCCCAAACTCTTGGTCTTTTAAATGGAAGAGGCACATGTGACCTTGGGAATGAGTGGAAGGTTAATGCCATGGGCTACTACCCGGAATTTATCACAAAGCCCTGGTATAATTTCTTGCTGGGCCAGGTTGTTCCAGCACTTCTGTGTGCGTGTGGGAGAGTGAAAACCTATTCAGATCCCAAACACTGTCATGACTGGGTGGTGTCAGTGGTCAGCTCACCCAGGGTTGGTTTGAGCAGGTACATTGTACAGTGGGCTTCAGTGTGATCATTAACGTAAAACACAGAGTCCACAGACTTTTGATCTATAGCAGTGAGGTCATTCCTCAGCTCCTGTTGGAAAGCAGACAGTGATGAGTGGCATATTCTATTGTATTTAATGAAATTATCACTGCACATCTTAGAAATTAAGTAGAACCCAATCCCAAGACACGGCATCCCATAAAATCTCAAGGATCAACCTGGGTGTTAGCCTGGCACCCATTTTCCCTGCTGGAATCTCCTGCATAGCTGGGCTGGAGAGGGTCAGTGCCCGGCCCCGTCCCCTCGCTGCTCCCATGACAGGCTGTCTCGGTGCTGGAGTCAGTGTGAGCATGAGCAGCAGTGAACCCCACGGGGCACACACTTTGCGTTGAAAAGGAAGAGTGGAAGGACAAATCTCACAGGCTAGGTAGGGGTCATCTTTACATGGTAGGATAATTGGGTATTTTCAAATCTTGATTTAATTGCCTCATCACAAACAGTTAGTTAATGAAATCTTTTGGCTAGATTTAAATCTTTTACAAGAAAGGTTGCTTATACACTACAAAATATTCTAGAAGGGATGATATACAGAGCAGCAGCACATGTGGATTTCAGGAGGAAATGACTGGCAGGGATCAATAAGAGGGCAAGTTAGCTCAGGTGTGATTAGGAAGGAGGAGCCCTAAGAGGCTGCCAGGGAAACACAGCCTGCACTGCGTGGTGTGCCCTGTTTGAGACTGGATATTTCATGTTTACGAGGTGGCCTGTAGGTAGAAACCCAAAGGCCCTGATTCCCTTTCTTCCCTGCATCTCTCCTGTGTCTGCTACCCTCCCCCAACACCCACCTCAAGCAATGTTACTGAATTGTTCGTGAGCAACACCACCAAGGTGCTGACGGTCACTCTGTGTCCTCCTAGTTCCGCCGGGACATCTGCAGGCATGGTCCAGTGACAGCGAAGACGAGGAGGACCCAGAGGATGTGGAGGTCAGGCCGCATGGATTTGTCTAAGAAAAACTGCTGCTTTCTTAGCTTTATTTTATTTGGGTGAAATTAAGATACGAGAATGTGACAACATATATCTTAGATTAGTTACACAATGTCCTTGGGAGGAGCTTTAAGTGAGAGTCTGTTCCCCACTGAGGGTTGACTTAATACAGAGGGAGAAAGTGACAGCATCCACCACACATTGTGGGGCAGTGAGCTTGTGCCTTTACCAACTTTGTTCTCTTTCGAACAAAATCACTTACTGGCCAACCAACATGGACTTGAGAGGAAACGTCCTCTGAGAAAAATGTGTCTTTACTGTGATTCGATTTGCTCTGTGTTCTTTTGGGTTCCTTTGAACACTGGTTTCCATGTTGTTTTCTAATGTCACTAAGTGAAGAAAAATCCTGTGCACACAGGACACAGCAGGGTCTGATGCTCATAGCAATTTATTTTCTGTCATTACAGAGATCCTCAGGAGTTACAGAAAAGGGTACGTATTGCGGAAGCCCTCCCATCCTGATGAGTCACCCAGATGACGAGGAATGTGCCACGGTCTCGCTGGCCTTCCTGTGGACAGGCAGCCTGAGTGGAGCTTCCTCTCATGGATGAGGACCTAGGCTGTGATGGGAGGGAGGGATGGTGGTTGCAGATAGAGCATGATGGTCACATTCTGCAGTCCCTGGGAGCAACTGCGTTCTCTGAGCATGGGGTGAGCTTGTGCGCATTGATTTGCTGCGTGTCTTTTTGAATTCATGTGGTGTGACTCCGAGTGTCCAAAATACATAATGTCAAGGTCATGTAGAGGCTCAGCCTCTATCATGCAGCCTCCTCCTGGTTTCCGTGTTCTGTGCTCTGGAAACACAGCATCATGAAAAGGTAACCAAAGGGCTTGCCCTAGGGTGTGAGTGGCAGGGGGAGCACTTGCCTTCCTAGGAGGATGGAGGGTGACTCGTGTTATGAGGTGGGGAGAGACAAATGTGGCTGTGGGACAGCAGAGGCTCCAGGATGTCCCCATTGAACCCACCGTGGACAAAGGTTTTTGTTTGCTCCTGAAGGCCTTTGCAGAAAACAAGTCAAGGTGGTTGGCTTAGGGTCATATGAAAATAAAATTAACCCAGTTCTGGATTGAGTTTCTTTGGGGAGCCCGCGTTTGGTGGAAATACATTGTATGTGAGTTGAATTTGATTGCTCTGTAGATGTCCATACTTAACCCACATTTTAAAAGAATGAGGCTGCTGTGATTTTAAAATGTCCCTCACTAACCTCAGAAATTATCTCCTCATAACCCAATTCCACAGTCATCTCTAATCTTTAGAATACAGTTTTTTTGTGTGTGGTATTCGGGGCCTTCTGCTGTGTGTGATCAAAGGCACAAATCAGCGTTACCAACACTGACGTTCTAAGAATTCCCAGACAGCTGCCCAGTGGGCTCTGTGAGAGAGACAGCAGGTACAGCCTTGGCTTGGGCCTGAAAAGGAACACGATTTGGAGGAGCAGAAGGAAGGCATGAGGGCAGCAGAGCCATGGGGGGAAGCCGAGGTGCAACATCAGGAAGTCAGTTCTTCGTCATGACCTGGGCGTGGCCGGATGTTCATATTCCAGCTGAGGGAGAACGGGTCGAGCTCCGACTTCATAGCTGGCGTTAGCACTGTCTGCCCGTCTTCCTGAGAGCCTGAAGAGAGAAGCTACTTTGTTGTTTCTTGTCTTCTCTATTTCCTGTATGTTGATGGCAGTGGCACCACCAGAAATTAATAAGAGGCAGAGAACAGGAGTGAGTTCCCGAAATAGCCAATGTGGCCCAGAGAGGACATGATCGGCAGGGATGGACTTCAGGGTCAGCCCAGACACAGAGCAGTTCCCAGGCCTGGTCTCTCTGGCTGGGACAGAGATCAGCTCTTACTTTTCACCTGCTTCTGGGCGTGGCCTGACAGCCAGTCCTCATGTAGTTGCTGTTAGCCAAGTGTGATTTGCCCGGAATCCTGTGTGACGGGGGGGAGTGTCAGCTTTCAGGCAGGATGGCTGCCCCACACTGTAGTTGCAGGGGAGGTGGGAAGGGACCCTGCTTCAGTGCAAGGTGAGCTCAGCAAAGGGAGCGGAGTCCAGGTGGTCCTTGCAGCTCTCCCGTGTGACCTTTGAGACATCACTTCGCCTGTTTCTCTGAGATAGTCTTGGAAGTATTAGTCTCAAACTCTGTTAGGTTTTACTTATGTGTGGAGGAATCCTGGCCGTGGCTGGTCACTGGGAGGGCAAGGACTATGTCCTCCTCGTTCCTTCTCATCTCAGAGCTCAGCCCTGGGCAGCCCATCTTGGGCCCCAGTAATGATCCGGTGCTTCCAACCCCTTTGCTGAGATCCAGCGCCAGTGTGAAAAGGTTCTTTGCTCATCTCCTTCAATCTGTTGTTTCTCATGGTAATCTGGAAACCTGAGTGGGTTCTGATCGAAGGTCACAGGAGAATAGGGGGGCTCCTGAAGTCACTGAAGTTTCCCCTCATTCTACTCTGGCTGCCTTGGTTCAGCTTTTCTCCTTGCAGAAGATGCTCTCTTTCTGTTGATGAGTCCTCCTTTGCTGGACCAGGCGTTTTTATTCTTGTTGTGGCATCCCTTCACATCACAGGGGACCTGGAGCTTGTTCCTGTGCCCCTGAAGTACCCAGCCATGAATGATCAGATCAGAGCAAACCACTCTGCCAGGAATCAGCAAGGGGAGAGTCACATCTCCCTCACCTTTGGGTTTAGACCTGTGCTTTCCATTGTGGTCCTCCATGGCATATGTGCCCATTCATGTTTAAATAAGTGAAAAATTCATAACCTTCTCACAAGAGCCATACTATAAGTTCTCAGCTGCCAAATGTCTCCTCTTAAGAGAGCATCTCCATTCTCCCTGAATCACCTGGGAAGCAGCTGCTGTGAGTCTGGCCCACATTCTGTTCACTGCACTCACCTGACTCAGTGCATGTGCATCAAGGCTGGAATCTCGGGTTCTCAGATTGGAGGTAAGAGATGCTCTGAGCCAGTGTCGGTGAACAGTTGAAAGGGATTATTCGGGTTCTCTGTCTCACCTGAAGGCTCCCAACTGTGACCAGGTCCTTCCTAATGGCCCCTGAGTTCACAGAGCCCAGGGAGAGTCACCGTGGACTGAGCAGTAGTGCTGATGTTTGTGTCTCTGTACTTGGGCTCATGGGCACCACCTCTGGATCCATCCAGGAGGAAATAGACTGGTCAGGTAGGGACCGACACTCCAGGGTTGACCAGTGAGGAGGGTTCTTGGGGATTGGGTGACACTTGTTTTGGAGCCTAGGATGGGATCAGTGAAGTGACTAAATATGAAAGGAAATAGGTGTAGAAGTGTGATTTGGTTTATGTATCTTAATGAGAAAGTTGTAAGAGTTTTGTTCTCATGAGCTTTGTGTGAGTTGTGTTGTCACCATCATTTCTTGCTCTGGTGTTTAAAGATTACATTTTGCAAAGACCAGATCAGTCCTGCCTTTGCCACAGCAAGCACCAGAGCCCTGGGTTTGATGAGGCAGCATTTTGTTGTGAATGGAGATGACAGGATGAGTGTGCAGGTGTAACGCTGAGTGTGGGTGGGACACAGCCCTCACAGGTGCTACGTGATCCTGAAGACAAAGTCCTTCATACGTGTGCCAGGAGCTGAAAGGAGCCCACCCTCTTTCTCTACACTCGGGACCTGCAACGGCATCTTCCTGTCCTGTCCTCAGCGTCTGCTGCTGCTCTAAGGGTGCTCCCTGGGTGGGATGACACAGGGAGTCCTTCCTCTGGGATTCCTGCGTGTGCCCCGGCATCCTGGAGTCCTCAGGGCGGAACACTTGACTGAGCACAGTTTTGGCCTCCACTCCTCACCCAATCCCATCCAATCCCAAATCCGTGGGCTTTGAATGAAACCTACATTGGCTTTCATTGGAGAGGCCCGAGTCCAGCTGTGGCTCAAGGCCCTCTGTGGCTGGCAGGAATCCTCGGGATATGTGTGGAGGGGCTGCTGTGTTGCTGTAGGCAGTGGCTCTCGCCTCCTGTAGCCTGGTCCCTGGAATCCACTGGGCCCAGGACGGAGCCTCTTGGGTCACTTGTCTTGTGACACCCTCCTCTCTGGCCCAACAGCCTCGTCCTGCTCCCCATACTCCAGTCAGGCCCAGCTTGTTCTCTGTGTCAGGCCTGCCAGGTGCCCACCCTCCTAGTCTTCCCACAGCTCAGGCAAACCCTGGGAGGCCCCCTCATTTCTGTGCTGACAACTGCTGGCCTCACCTGCAGATTAAAGCAACTGGGACAAGAGGCTTTATCTTGAATTCTGTTCCATTGTTTCCAAATACTCAGAAGCTGGTGGGATTCGTTTGACGACTGAATATTTTCCAAGTCTCTAGGGTCATTCCAGGCATAGAACAGTCACTGTATCTGTGACGTCATTCATCATCAGCTCCCACAGCCCCCAACACAACCCCAGGCCTGTGGACATCGGTCATGATTGCCTCCCACGGGCCCCAACACAACCCCAGGCCTGACTGAATCTGTGGCATTGGCCATCATTGCCTCCCACAGGCCCCAACACAACCCCAGGCCTGGGCAGGTGCTGCCGACCCAGGGTGTGATCTGTGTGTTGACTGGAGGCTGGCAGTGCAGCCTTGGCCTTCTTTCCGATGTTCTTCTATTGGAGACCAGTAGGACTGGTGGAGGTCCACAAGGAGGAAGGAAATGGGATTCATGAAGGAACAGAAGCAGGCCCTACAGGAGGAGGAGGGAGGGATTCCACGTCATGCACGACATTGTGAAGAGGGCGGCCGCCTCTTGGAGGAACAGAATGACATGGCTTCCCCTCCCTTGGCTGTTATGGAATATGAGGGCTGGGAAAGTGTGTGGAAGTCGGAGGTCCCTCCTCGTAGCACAGAGGAAATGATACGGGCTGTGGAGAAGTCTCCAGAAATGGGCACATCAGAGGCTCTGGGGTTGGCTCCACAGCCCTGGGACAGCAGAGTCTGATGGGTTCTCTCGACAATAACTCTCCCCTTTCCTTCTTATGGCCGCCCCCATCACCGCTTCTCCTCTGGACACTCTGATGCTTGCTTCCCAGAACTGGAAGACTCCACCATTACAGGCCACCAGCAGGTAATTAATCTCCTCTTATATGCTCTCTCTCTTTTATCCTCTTTCTGACTCCTGAGCTCCTTTCTTAGCTCTGGTCCTTTTCCTCTTTCCTCTCTTGTGATTGTTCTGAAGGACCTGGTCTTATCCCACAGTTGAGGTCCTCGGGTCTTCAGTGTTGATAAAACCCCTCCCCAGCCCTCCTGCCCGCTGCCTTGGCATTGCCCTGTTTACTGGCCCCCAGGCTGCAGCTTTGAATCTTGCTGAACAACCCTTCAGGGTCCAGGGAGGGGCTGGGCTGGGGTCAGATGAGCTGGACCCCACCATGCTGGAGGGACTCCCAGTGACATCTGGGTCTGCTCTGGGCACTCCTGCCCAGATAGGACTTTTCCTGCACTGGCGTCTCTGGACATACACAACTGTTCTCCTTCTCACAGGTGTCAGCATGTTCCTCCTCTGCATCTGCAGAAGCAGCAACAGAAAAGACAAAAGTGGAAGAGGAAGAGTGAGTGTGCGGCGGGCAGAATGATGAGGGAAGCAGACACGTGCCCATGTTCTTCATGGCTACGCTCACTTTCTTGTTGTCCCATCAGGAAAACCGGGAAGAAAACCAAGAAGCCCAGGAAGAATACCTGGCGGAATGTCCTGAAGCGCTGGGACATTTTTAATATATTTTAGAGACCCCTGAAGGTAAGTGAAGAGATGCTCCGAGAACATCCTCCAGGAAACACACCCAGAGCAGCCCCTGAGCCAGCTGGGCTGAGCCCGCCACAGGCTGCTTAGTGAGGGAGACACTGGGGTGCTGGTCGGGCCACCGTGTGCAGGATACCAGGGGCTGTGCACTGTGTTATTTGCTGCAGTGACACTTCAGCTCACCAGCATCTCATTTGGGGGGACCCAGCTCTGTCCCCAGCCCCTTGAGGCCAACAGGGAGTATCACTAGTTCATCCTGAGGAGACACTAGGGTTGACCATGAATCGCCCCCAGTTCAGGCCTCCTGGGAAAGCTGTGAGAAGGATGGAGCATCCCCAGGCTCCTTGTCACACGAGCACGCAGCCCACGCGGCCCAGTATTGCCCAGTATTGAGGCCAGCGGGCACTCAGTAGGTCCTGGCATCAAGCAGGGGACATGGCAGGATCCAAGAAGCACTGAAATGTGCCCAGTCCTCTGTGGGGGCCTGGGGACCTGGAGTGACCTCATGGCCCCATTTTTCAAGATGAGGTTGGAGGCTTCTGTATGTAGAGAGCACTGGCTTGGGCGTCAGTGGTTCTGTATCTGTGCCAAATGCCAACAAAACAAACCCCTGAAGACATTTCAGGGCCATGCTCACTTGGGAAGGGTTGAGGGCATGATTCAGGGAGCCTCTGTTTTTTAAATCTATTTTCCAATCTTGAAATCAGGCACACATATAAACGTGTGTTTGTGTGTATCTATACACTGTTTTTCACTCTTTCAAATGTATGTCTTCTGTAACCCTATTATTATAGAATATACTAAAGTGAGAAATTTGTCTTACCAAAGCGTAATTTTAAAAATTACAATACAAAGACAGGTCTGGTGGGGATGTTAGAAAGACCAGGTCTTACTAGGCAATACCAATGACGTGCTCCAGGCAGCTGTGCATGCTCAATGTGCAGCTCTTCTGTCTGGATGGCACAGAGGATCTGGGTGGCAAGGCAGGGTCACCATCCCCACCCTGTGTCATGAGACCTCCTGCTCCCCTTAGGGCCCAGGGCTCTGCCTGTTGATCCTGGAATCCTCAAAATCCCCCCGTTTCTCTGTGTCTGTTTTACTCTCCAGGGAACCAGCCCCCTGAAGGTGCCTGTGTGAGCGCCCAGGTTCAGTTCTTCCTCCATGACACTTACAGACACTCTCTGTGGACAGATAACCCCTCAGCAGAGAGCAGCACACAGGCCTCAGTGCCTTGGCATCTGAGTAGACCTGACTGTGGGGAGCTCAGGGGCCCAAGGTCACCTTCCAGGGCCCGAGGAGCTCTCTGAGACCTGCACGACCCCAGGGAGCCCCTCCTCCCTCCGCCTCTGTGCCTCCCCAGTGACCCTTGCACCTCTGTCTGTGTTGCAGATTCCACGAACACCAGGAAGGGGCCTGATGTGGGATGTCAACTTGGCTCAGACTTGATGTGGATTGTGATTGTTTCGGGAACTATGTTACTCTGAAAACTTTTATAATCTTTGCTTAATTTGTTTTTAAATATTTTCCTGGCTGGGCATGGTGGCTCGTGCCTGTAATCCCAGCACTTTGGGAGGCCGAGGCGGGTGGATCACCTGGGGTCAGGAGTTCGAGGCCAGCCTGGCCAAGGTGAAACCCCGTCTCTACTAAAAACACAAAAATTAGCTGGGCATGCTGGCGGGTGAGTGTAATCCCAGCTACTCGAGAGGCTGAGGCAGGAGAATCGCTTGAACCTGGGAGGCGGAGGTTGCAGTGAGCCAACGGAGATCATGCCACTGCACTCCAGGCTGGAGACAAAAAAAAAAAAAAAAATTCTGACTTTAACCTCTGTTTTTTAGAGGGTACAAATTGTTCTTTTGTTGTTTCCATTTTACATTTTTTTCCTGAAGTTATATTCCAATTGTTTTCATTCTTTCTGAAGTTTTGTTCACTCAGTTTTGAGTTTTTGTAATTTTGATAGACGACTTTTGTGCTTTCATTTTCTTAATTACTTTTACCTCATTTTTAAAACAAATCCATAGTACGGTAAGTTACATCAAGATGGAGTATTTTTGTTTTGTAGTGGTTTATATTCTGGATGTATTTTACATATATAAGTGTTAATGGCCTGGTGCAGTGGCTACTGCCTGTGATCTCAGCAGTTTGGAAGACCAAGGTAGGAGGATTGCTTGATCCCAGGAGTTTAAGACCAGCCTGGGTAACATAGCGAGACCTCATCCCTACAAATAGAACTTTTTTAATTAGCTGGGCATGGTGGCATCTGTCTGTAGTCCCAGCTACTTGGGAGGCTGAGGCAAGAGGATTGCTCGAACCCGGGAGGTTGAGGCTGCAGTAAGCCATGACTGCACTCCAACCTGGTGACAGAGCGAGACCCTGTCTTTAAAAAAAAAAAAGTTTATTAATATCAGTTAGAAATCTAGTTGTTCATTGCAGAACTAAAGCAGTTTATAGCAGACATGAGCACTGGGAGGGAAATGTTACGTTTTCACTCCAGGCCTTGAATCCTTAGCCAGCAGCTGTGTGTCCTTCAGGGTTCTGTGGTTCCTGGTCCCAGAGAAATCACTCGCTCCAGTGTAACAAGCGAAGAGTTCTTTAGGTGGTAGCCGCTGGGCCCAGCTTTGCTGTGGTCTTTGCTGTCTCGTAAGCCTCGTGTTGCTCACGTTCAGTTGTGTGTGAGTGCACTGACTGTACCATGCGCTTCTCCAAGCACGTGCAAGCGATTTGAGAGGATGTTTTATGGGGTGGGTCGGGTGAGGGAGATAACAGGGAGCAAGAAGGAAAGTTATTAATTCATGTGAAACTACCAGCCCTTCGTCGCCTAGCTTGTGATTTACACACACTGAGCACACTGCAGGTTGAGAAGGTGCTTGGTCCTTTTTGTAGCCTTACCCTGTGCTCTTTAGAGCTGTGAGTGTGCTGCTTTTTCTCACCATTTTGTTTCTTGTAGAGTTTGGTCCTTGATACTGGAAAACATTTTGAAGACAAGACTCTAGACTCTGAACAGTGGCCTATGCCACACTAGTTTATTGGAAAATGAGAAACTTCCATTACTGACAAGCTTGGAAGATTTTTCTGTCCTGCAGTGGCCTGTGTTGCCCTGGTCTTTACCTTGCCACTCTGCTTTATTCTTTTTGTGTGGCAGTAGTTATGATGCCAACTTTTGGGGTTTCTTTGTCCTCTTTTCTTCCTACCTGCCAGCATTCAAATGGCCACTTCTATTAAGTGATGGAATTCAGGAATGTATTTCTGTATATTAATCCTGATACGGTTTCACTTGTCCCTCTGTTTAACATTTAGGGTACAAAGTAGTCACTGGGAGGTGCCACTCAGTATACAGCACTGTGTTTAGAAATTGAGGGAGCCATGAAATATTGAGCCTCTGCTCTCTGAGACCTCAGCCAGGTGCAAAGAGGAGACGCAGAACCGCATTTCAGGTTGTGTTATGTACACCCAGCAGCACCAAAATGTGCCTGGGAATCATGGGGGTCAGAAATTTTGAGGCAGGTATGGCTGAGGCTTTATGAAAAAAGATGGGGTCTGTGCCAGGCCTTAGATGTGGGAGAAGGAGGATGTGTCAGGAAGCAGAAAGAGCATCACCAAAGTGCTGCTGTGGGGCACGTGGGCCTTGTTTGGGGAACAGCAGCGGCTTTGTGTGTCAGGTTTGCCGCACCTGTGGGAGGCTGCATTGGTAAATAAGCCCCACGAAGTAGACTGGGGTCACTTAAATTAACATTAAAAGTATATATGGCTTTGAAGGCCAGCTGAGTGATATAAATAGAAACTATAAACAGTATCACATTTATTGAAGACAGCTTTTGCTGCCAAAGGAGTTTTGAACTTTTGGATTGTGTAGTTGGTGGGTAAAGAATTATTGACCTAAATGTATCCGATCTTTGAGTGTTTTAATATGCTAGATTATTGGAGGTGAAATGGCTAAGTCAAAGGCGATGAGTGTTTTTGAGACTCTTAATGTTAATTGCAAAATGAACCTCTAAAAAGGCAGTGCCAGCTTAGACCACGACTGAGAGCTCTTGTTTTATCTTGTCCTGCTGAGCTGGGTGTTACAACATTGAAACCTTCTGCAGTGTTTTCTTTCTTTCTCTCTGTCTCCTCCCTTCATCCCTTTCTTTCTTTTACTTCTCTTAGGATAGGCTCTTCTGTACTTTTTTGATAGAGGTAACCATTTGTCACACCATTTTCCATAGGGCCTGCTGTCTTCCCATTCATTGGTGACAGCACATTTATCCTACCCTAAGCTTTGATAATGTGTCAGGATCTTTCTGTCCTGTCCTCTCAAAGAGGTTAAGTATTTTTTATAATGACTTATAACTGACTGAAGTTATAATAGTTTTCTAATGTCAAATATAAAAATAGACTGGGTGCGGTGGCTTACCCCTGTAATCCCAGCACTTTGGGAGGCCAAGGCAGCTGGAACGCTTGAGTCCAGGAGTTTTGAGACCAGCCTGGACAACATGGGGAAACCCCATCTCTACAAAACAAAAATGAAACAAAAATTATCCGGGTGTGGTGTTGCAGGCATGTAGCCCCAGTTACTCAGGAGGCTGAGGTGGGAGGATGGCTTGAGCCTGGGAGGTGAAGATCACAGTGAGCTGAGATCACACCATTGCACTTCAGTCTAGGCAACAGAATGAGACTCTGTCTCAAAAAAAAAAATGTGTACACTTTATTGACTCATTTATGTCTGATCGGTATTTTTGATTACAAATTGTTTAGCCACTACTTTAAAGCTTGCTTTATTTTTTTCTGAATTTTATTGACTCATTTATGTCTTAGTCTTTTTTATTACAAATTATTTATTGTTTAATCACTACCTTAGAGCCTGTTTTATTTTTTCTGAATTTTATTGACTCATTTAGGTCTTAGCCCTTTTTATTACAAATTATTTATTGTTTACTCACTACAGCCTGTTTTATTTTTTCTGAATTTTATTAAAGGATGATATTGATGATGAAATGTCGTATGATGAACATTTAGAGGTTTATTTTGAACAACTGGCAATTCCAGGAATGATGGAATAAAACATATGAAGTAGAAGGACTGGAACCTCCATAAAAAAATACTTTAAGTTACCTACAAGTGATCCTAGTCAGGTATGTTACAGTCTTAATGGCTTTTCAGAAATTTGACAGAAAATTACTATTGATCTCATTGGATGTTTACATGAATTTTAAGCCTTTGGTTTTCTTTTAACTCTGTTTTTTACAGGTATGAATTGATAAGAAATACCTGCACCTTTCCTCCTTCCTATCTTTCCCTTGCCTACAGAAAATTAAAAAGTAAAACAATGGACATCTACATATTCTTCATTCAGATTAACAAGTTGCTAGCATTTGCCACCTCTGCATTTTCTTTCTGTTTCTGTAAGTACTTTCTTCTCTGAATCATTTGAAAGTAAGTTGCAGAGAGCATGATGTTTTACCCCAACACTTCAGCATTTATCTCTTGCGAATAATGACATATTTCTACATAATTACAATTCTACCATCTAACTATAATACAGTAATTTAATGTACAACCCATATTCAGGTTTACCTAATTGTCTCCGAAATGTTCTTTATTTTTGGTTTACACCCACAGTGTAATGAAAGATTAACCTTGCCTTTGGTTGTCATGTCCCTCTCTTCTTTTACTTTGGAGTAGTTCTTTCAATACATGAAACATTTTGGAAAATCTAGGCTCTTTGTTTTGTAGAGTGACCCATAATCTGATATATCTGATGGTTTTCTTCTTCTCCTGACTAGAATAGATTAAGCATTTTGGCAAGAATACCGATTGAACAGTGTTCTCATGAGTGGATTCAGATTAAACAGAGAATAATGCCTAATCCAGATTAGGCAGTGTTGGGTACTTATTGCCTCACACCGGGGGATGTTTGAGTCTGTTTGTCCCATGATTGATGAAGCTATGTTTCATAATTTTGGTTGAGTTGGTGTCCACTGGACATCTCCTTGTGAAGGGAGCTTTCCCCTTTGTTCTTAGTCCTGTGGGACGAGACATCAAAGCACTGTGAACGTTTTATTCCCCGGCAACCTTCATGAGCTGGTTTCAGTGTCATTGCTGAAGCCTCTTGGAAACATCGATTACACCTGTGGTTCCAATGGTGATTTTTTCTCATTCCTTTTACATTGATTACCTGCCTCCTTCAATGAGGTAGATGTTGTCTGCTCCCCATGTTTTCCCCTTCAAAATGTTTAATTTTATTTTAAATGATTAATACAGCTAAGTTATTTCAACAGGCAAATGAAAACAGTAAAGTGGCAGTTTCACCCAGAAAATAACAGCGCTGGTTGCTCATGGCTCACACTCTTCTGAAACGACTCAGGAAGAGCCTGAGGAAGGCCATGTTGTTTGTCTACCTGGGACTAGTAAGTATAGAAATAGGATTCCTTTGTTCTTAAAGTTTAGTTTTGACTTTACTTTTAAAATATAACTTCTTTGGTATGATTAAGCTCATGCCCGTAATCCTAGCATTTTGGGAGGCCAAAGAAGGAGAATTGCTTGAGCCCAGGAGTTTGAGACCAGCCGAGGCATCATAGGGAGACCACACACACACACACACACACACACACACCCCGGAAGTGGTGGCATGCAACTATGGTCCCAGCTACCTGGGAGGCTGATGTTGGAGGATCATTTGGGCTGAGGAGGTGGAGGCTGCAGTGAACTGTGATTGTGCCACTGCACTCCAGCCTGGATGACAGAGCAAGACCCTGTTTCACAAAAGAAGAAGAAGGAGACCATCTGTTAGTCTTCTTGATTTTTGTAAAATGTGATATGTGATGGTTGATAAGCTTTATGCATATGTCAGTCTGTGGCCATTTAATTTTGAACTAAGGACTTGCTCTATTACAGCACAGTAATCATTTTACTAATTAGTGACTATTTGTCATTGAAAACAATACATTTAGTTTTAATACAGTTGAGTACTCACATATTTCTGGGGAAACTTGGTCAGGACATTTCAACTGAAATTGTCAGGCACCTTCTCACTGATAAGCGTGCTGCTCGGTGGTGCAGCTCACGTGCAGACGACTCCCTTCATGTAATTTAGTAGGAAAATAACAGAAATACTTGTATATAAAGTAAAGCAAAATTCTGGTTATTGAATCACAGCACCTACTGAAGGAAGTTCTCAAGTTCTGATTGAGTTCTAAAAGTTTTTTGAAGATTGGAATTCTTCATATGTAAGTAAAAACAATTTCTGATGACCCATTTCTAGTCCATCTTCTAAAGAAGTATTTAATCTGGGCCGGGTGTGGTGGCTCACACCTGTAATCCCAACACTTTGGGAGGCTGAGGCAGGTGGATCACGAGGTCAATAAATCAAAACCATCCTGGCCAACATGGTGAAACCCCGTCTCTACCAAAAACACAAAAATTAGCTGGGCATGGTGGCACATGTCTGTAGTCCCAGCCGCTTGGGAGGCTGAGGCAGGAGAATCCCTTGAACCCGGGAGGTGGAGGTTGCAGTGATCCAAGATTGCACCACGGCACTCCAGTCTGGTGACAGAGCGAGACTCCAACTCAAAACAAAGACAAACAAACAAAGTATTTAATCTGAGCTGGGCATGATGGCTCACTCCTGTAATCTCAGCACTTTTGGAGACCAAGGCATGAGGGTTACTTGAAACCAGGAGTTGGACACTAGCCTAGGCAACAAAAGCAGGACCCCATCTCCACAGAAAACTTAAAAATTAGCTGTGCAGGAGGCTGAGCTGGGAGGATCACTTGAGCTTAGGAGTTGGAGGTTACAGAAAGCTGTGATCATGCCACTGCACTCCAGGCTTGATGACAGACAAAACTAACAAAGTGTTTAATCCATAAGATGACCACATTTATAGGAGCCTCCTGGCAATCTTAGCCTGGAGCCATGAAGGAAGACAGCGTGTGAAGGCAAGTGCAGGCTGGCCTCTGGCCGCTGAGGATCAGGACAGGATGTGGAGTGAACATCTACATCAAACTTTATTGCTTGGATTGGAAAAAAATTCCTATCTGTAGATCAGCCTTAAAATACATCCTTCCATAAAATATTATCTTTCCCATATTTTGAGGCCATGCTATTGGTGCTACCTGAGGGAACAGTATTGTGTCCTTGATTTGATGAGATCAGTAGCTTTCTTATCTTACTGAATGACATCCACAGAACTCAGGAACCCACAGAACTCAGAAACAGAAGCTACATATTAAGTGAATTCGTATCTTACTTGTTATAATATTACTGTGTATAAGAAATAGAGATGGTGGGCTGGGCACGGTTGCTTACACCTGTAATCCCAGCACTTTGGGAGGCTGAGGTGGGTGGATCACGAGGTCAGGAGATCGAAACCATCCTGGATAACATGGTGAAACCCCGTCTCTACTTAAAAAATACAAAAAATTGTATAAAAAAATACAAGAACTACAGGCACCTATAGTTCAAGCTACTCGGGAGGCTGAGGCAGGAGAATGGCGTGAACCCGGGAGGCGGAGCTTGCAGTGAGCTGAGATCTGGCTGCTGCACTCCAGCCTGGGCGACAGAGCAAGACTCTGTCTCAAAAAAAAAAAAAAAAAATGACCAGGTGCTATGGCTCATGTCTGTAATCTCAGCACTTTGGAAGGCTGAGGCGGGCAGATCACAAGGTCAGGAGTTCGAGACCAGCCTGACCAACACGGTGAAACTCCATCTCTACTAAAAAAAATACAAAAATTAGCAGGACCTGGTGGCATGCACCTGGAATCGCAGCTACTTGGGAGGCTGAGACAGGAGAATTGCTTGAACCTGGGAGGCAGAGGTTGCAATCAGCCAGATGCCACCACTGGACTCCAGCCTGGTGACAGAGCAAGACTCTGTCTCAGGAAAAAAAAAAAAAATGAAATAGAGGGTTTTCCCCCCAACTGACGTCAGCTGGGGGGAGTTTCTGGTGCTTGGTGCTATCAGGTGTTGAAAGTGCTCCCTACCTAAAAAGGAAAAATCTCAAAAATGAAATTATCAAGGGAATTGTAGGTATCAGCTTTATATTTGTGTAAGTTATTATAGAGTTGGATTTTAAGAGTTTTGCCTGCTTCAGACTTCTCCCATTGTGTGTTTTTCTCTTATGTCTATCTTACTACCTATTGTTTCATAAACATTATTCACCTATTAGAATCTGTCACTGTCCCCTGCTGCATTTCTTCAGTGGTCAGGACCATCCGTGGGTTCCCCACCATCCAGCATTTTCTTCTAATACTGTTATAGTTTTACTAACTATGCTGTGAGTGTTGCATGTGGGTTACTTTTTTCTCACTCAGACCCACTTTTCCAGTATTTACTAAAAGAATTCTTACTTTTTTGCTTTATTCTGTACATCTCTGTTTTGCACATATTAAATTTTTAATTTTAAATTGTAAAGTATATGTAACATAAACTTTACCAGCTAATCATTTTTAAATGTACAGTTCAGTAATGTTAAGTACATTTTTCAGGGTTGTTCTGTGTTTTGGCTTCTTTGGACTACATTGAAAGAATTGTCCTGGACCACACATAAAATACACTAACACTAATGATAGCTAATGAGCTTCAAAAAGAAAAAAGCTCTATGCATACATCTCATATTTTGTTTTGACATGAGCTTTGGACGACACATTTCAACCCTAGCAGTCAGATCTAAGATTCCCAGTTGAAAGGATTTCCCCACTTAGTACTTCGACTTAATCAACCCTGCTGCCTTCTGGCCTCCAAGGTTTCTGGTAAGGAATCTACTGATAGCCGGGCACGGTGGCTCACGCCTGTAATCCCAGTACTTTGGGAGGCTGAGGTGGGCGGATCACCTGAGGTCAGGAGTTTGAGACCAGCCTGGCCAACATGGTGAAACCTCATCTCTGAAATCCAGGCTGAAAAGTTAGTGGGGCGTAGTGGCAGGTGCCTGTAATCTCAGCTACTTGGGAGGCTGAGGCGGGAGAATTGCTTGAAACCAGGAGGCGGAGGTTGCAGTGAGCCAAGATTGGCCATTGAATTTCAGCCTGGCAACACAGGGAGACTCTGTCTCAGAAAAGAAAAAAAAAAAAAAGAAATCTAGTGATAATCTGACTGAGGATCCTTTGTATGTGAGAAGTAGCTTCTCCCTTGTTTCATTCAAGATTCTTTGTCTTCCTTTGTATGTGAGAAGTAGCTTCTCCCTTGTTTCATTCAAGATTGTCTTTTGATACTTTAATTATAATGTGTTGGGTGAGATACTTTGAATTGATCCTATTTTGAGTTTGTTGAGCTTCTTGGTTTTTGTGAAAGTAAGTTTTAATAGAGGCAGGGTCTCATGGCTGGGCGCAGGGGCTCACGCCCGTAATCCCAGCACTTTGGGAGGCCGAGGCGGGCGGATCATCTGAGGTCGGGCGGTTGAGACCAGCCTGACCAACATGGAGAAACCCCATCTCTACTAAAAATACAAAATTAGCCAGGCGTGGTGGCGGGTAACTGTAATCCCAGCTACTCGGGAGGCTGAGGCAAGAGAATCGCTTGAACTCGGGAGGCGGAGGCTGCAGTGAGCTGAGATTGTGCCCTCGCAACAAGAGTGAAACTCCATCTCAAAAAAAAAAAAAAAAAAAAGACGGTCTCACTCAGTCACCCAGGCTGAAAGGGCTCAAGCAGTCCTTTCGCATGAGCCTCCTGAGTAGCTGAGATTGTATGTGCACACCACCCTACCAGCTTTTCATTTTAACTATGATTTTTTTCATAGAGACAGAGTCTCACTGTGTTTCCCAGGCTGATCTTGAATTCCTGGCCTGTAACAACCCTTCCACCTTGGCCTCCCAGAGCACTGAGTGTACAGATGGGAGCCCCCATGCCAAGCCTTGGATATTTATGATGTCCTAATATTTTAAATCAAACTTGGGAAGTTTCTTAGATTTTCATTATTTCTTCAGATGTTCTTTTCTTCCCTCTGTCTGTTCTGTGATTCTTATAAACTGATTTGGTCCACTTGATGCTGTCCCACAGGTCCCTTAAGCTCAGTTGATGTTCCTGCAACCATTTTCCTTCTGTTTCTGACACAGGATTATTTCAATTGTTTTGTCTTCAGATTTGCTAATTCTTTCTCTGCTTGGTCAAATCAATCCCTTCTAGTAATTTTTTTTTTTTTTGATATGGAGTCTCACTCTGTAGCCCAGGCTGGAGTGCAGTGGCGCAATCTCTCTGCAACCTCCGCCTCCCAGGTTCAAGCAAATCTCCTGCCTCAGCCTCCCAAGTCACTGGGACTACAGGTGCCGCCACCACACCTGGCTAATTTTCATATTTTTAGTAAGACACGAGGTTTCACCGTGTTGCCCAGGCTGGTCTTGATCTCCTGACCTCATGATCTGCCCACCTCAGCTTCCCAAAGTGCTGGGATTACAGGCGTGAGCTACCATGCCTGGCCCCTTCTAGTAATTTTTTTTTTTTATTTCAGGTATTTTAATTTTTAATTGCAAAATACTTTTTGATTTCTTTTTATAATTATCTCTTTATTGAGGTTCTTATTTTGCTCACAGGTAATTTTCCTTTAGTATCCATGTCTTTCTTTAGCTCTTTGGGCATCTTTAAGAGTTGTGGTTAAGTTTTTGTCTAGTAAGTATGTCTAATATCTGAGTATCCTCAGGTGTATTTTATATTCACTTACTTAGTTCCTTTGAATGGGCCATACTTTCCAGTTTCTTTGTGTGCCTTGTGATTTGTTTTGTTATAAACTGGATGTTTCAAACTTAATGTGATAACTCAGGAAGTCAGATTCTCCTTTTACTCCAGGTTTTCCTTGTTTTGAGACGGAGTCTTGCTCTCTCACCAAAGCTGGAATGCAGTGGTGCAATCTTGGCAAGAATTCAGGATTGATTCTCTGGAGCCAAAGGAATTGTTGATAAATTCTGGGGAGGAAATGAGGGTTACTGGAGGGAGTGTTTATTAGAACTATTTCACTAAAAGTCTGATTTTGACATACAGATGTAAGAAGTCACAGTTAATTTTTTTTTTTGACTTAACTTTGGAAGTGAAATGTTATCTTGTTCAGTGTAGTGAATTTTTTAAAAATAAAAATACTTAGGAGAGGTGGATCTTCCTTTCTGGATTGTTCAGGACTTTTGAGAGTATGACTGAAGTTGAAGAGTAACTGACTTATTTATTAAACAGAGGAACAAGACTGAATCATGGAAAAATTATCTGTTATTCAGAAGTTTTATTTTGGTATAAGTTACAAAGTTTTATTTGCATTCACATTACTGGATCTAGGGAAGACTAATAAAAAGCTGAGTGTATTTCCTGAGTTGAAATTGTAGGTGTGTCTTGTGACAGTTTGTAAGAAAGACAAGTGGAGTCTCCTCTGCTTCAGCAAAGCTGCTTGAACACGAACCTTCCTGAAACTTTCATGCAAGTTGGTGGGAGCATCCCTAATTGTAATACGGATTTTCAAGGATGTGTTTATTCTGTAAAATAAAGTGCTGTTATGCTGTAAGTTTTAGGAGGCAGGAGTTTTTATCTTTTGCTTATTAATATGTCACTGATGGTTAAACAGTATGTAACACAGAGTAGGTGTTCAGTAATAATGAAAAAATAAAATGTCATTTCTGTGTTGTTTTAATTTGGATTTATTAGTAAGGGCAACATATTTGACTATTAGTTCTGATGATTAAAAGCTAGTGAGCATTAAGGAAAGAAAAGGTTCTGCGTGGACTTTGAAGGTCGTCTCTATCAATTTGAGGTTGAATGGGAAGAATAGTTTTGTTGACGTCCTTTAGCTGTGTTATGTGTTATGAGTACTTTTTTTTTTTACTCAGGCAAAAGAAAATGTGTGTGTGTTAAATACAGTCAGCCCTCTTTATCTGTGGGTCCTGCATTCTCACTTTCTGCCAACCTCAGATCAAAAATATTCCAGAACAAAAGGATGGTTGCATCTGTACTGAACATGTACAAGCTTTTTTTCTCGTCATTATTCTTTATGCAATAAAGTATAACAACCATTTATGTAGCATTTCCATTGTATTAGGTATTGTGAGTAATCTAGAGGTCATTTGAAGGATATTGGAGGGTGCGTCCAGGCTGAAGGCAAGTACTATGGCATTTTATGTCAGGGACACCTACAGATTTTTGTGTCCAGCCATGGATCCTGTACAGTTTCACATTTCCACACGCTGAGGGTGTGATGGATCTGGGTTCGGTTGGTCTACCATGTTTGAGGAAGTGTGCCCATCATGATTTTACACCCTTGTTGTAAACTTTGGATATGTCTATTTTGATATTTAAAACATTTTCAGATTAAGTCTGAAAATGCCAATATATTAATATTTTAAAATGGAATTGAGAAGTCATTATTATAATAATAGAATTCATTATTAGAACTTTCTAATAGTAGAAAGGAAGTCTATTTATTTTATAAAATTGTCAGTTCATCTTAAGATCTAATAGTCTTTTGCAATTAACAGCAACTTAATTCAGACTACCTCGAAAGAAGAATTTAACATTGATTTTTGTAGGAAAAAGCAATTTTAGTAGCCTGGGAAAACTTAGGTAAGTTTTCCTTAATCCTGACTCTTAATTTGTGGCTAGAAGTGGCAATGATATGAACATAAGTTGTGCTATTTATTAATTTACTGCTTTTCATAAATCAGCCCCTTTTATGTAATTCGGTACAAAGAGAAAAATACATTCTTGATTTTGGTGACTAGAATTGTGGACGCCGGAAAGCTCTGCCCTAAGATTGATGAACCAGACGCATGTCACTGGCCAGTCACACTGATTCTTAATGCTGTAAGTATGAACATACAGTTAAAAAAAAATCTGTTGATAGAATACATCATCTTATGAAATGAAAAGATTTGGTTAAGGAGTTTTTGAACAAATTTCACATTACACTACTGGCTTTACTAAATCTGAGTCTTGTATTTCTGAACAGGGCACCATGGCCTGGCACTGTCACGTTTTCCAGGGAACCTGCCCGAGCTCCTGCAGAAGCTGCTCCTCGGGCCGATGGAGTCCCTTAGCTGGTAGGCCCTTCTTTAGTCACCACAGGATGCCTGCTGACTGAACAGGAAGGAGAGGATGGGCTTTGAATAAAACACAGGTAAGTTTCCCAACTGCTTTTCTTTGATTAAGATTTCAATCTTGGCTGGGCATGGTGGCTCACGCCTGTAATCTCAGTATTTTGGGAGGCCAAAGTGGGCAGATCACGGGGTCAGGAGATTGAGACCATCCCTGGCCAACATGGAGAAACCCTGTCTCTACTGAAAAAATACAAAATTAGCCAGGCGTGGTGGCGCATGCCCGTAACCCAGCTACTCGGGAGGCTGAGGTAGAAGAATCACTTGAACCCAAGAGGTGGAGGTTGCGGTGAGTGGAGATCACGCCATTGCAATCCAGCCTGAGCAACAAGAGCAAAACTCCTTCTCAAAAAAAAAAAAACAACTCCTCCCAGTTGCACATGGCTTGTCCGTGTCCCCTGCTTGGCTACAGACTGTGTGCTCAGTCTGCTCTTAGGACCTTTACGCAAGTGTCTGGCCTGCATCAGTGTGAATGCTTGTTCTTGGAATGCTTGCCCACAGCTCCCCTGGGTTGACTTCTTTTGGGAAGCTCTCGAGTAGCTGGGATTACAGGCATGCACCACCATGCCCGGCTAATTTTCTGTATTTTTAGTAGAGACGGAGTTTCTCCATGATTTTCATTTTTTAAATGCTTTTTTGAGATTTGTTTTGTGGCCTAAAATGTGGTCTATCCTGGAGAATGTTTTGTGAGCTGATGAGAAGAACGCAGGTTCTGAAGTTGGGGGGTGAAATGTTCTGTAATTACCTGTCAGGTCCCTCTGACTTCTATTTTGGTGTGTAAGTCTGGTCTTCGTTGCTTTTCTGCCTAGAGGGTGTGTCTGTTGCTAAAAGTGGGTGTTGGAGTCCCCAGCTATTGTTGCCTGTCTCTGTTTTTCGATGACTCTTACTTTAATAACTGGGGCTCCTGCGTCAGCTGTGTTTACATTGACAACTGTTCCACCCTCTTGCTGAATTGATCCCTTTATCATTTTATAATGACCTTTATTTTCTATTTTTGTGCTTTGTAGACTTAAAGTCCATTTTGTGTGACAAGCATAGCAGTGGTGATTCCTTTCCTTTCTGATCTTCACCGAACCTCGCTTCTTCACACTCACTGAAATGACTACTTAGAGCCACGGCACCTCTTTGAATTTTCACATCTACCGTATGGTGATGGTAGATTTCCTTTTCATCTGTACTCTGAAGGAATCTGAAACAGGCATTTTTACAAGTCTAGGAAGGAAACAAAAATCTATGTGTCAAAAGAATGAACATAGAAAATAACATGTCCTGGTTAACAAAAGTTCTCATTGTAAAGTGTTATGCACAAGATATGGAATTTTATGTGCCATAAATGAAGTTGTCTTGATTTGTCTAAAACTACTTTTAAAAATTACATGTTACTTTAATAAAGGTATTTTTGAGAATTTGGTGACTTCTTATTTCCTAGACCTCTTTAATTTCATATTAAATTCCAGCATGGATTTTAATGCTGGATTTTAATGGATTGTGTGGTTGTCTAAATGTTAAGAGTCTGAAGACCTCAAGTGGGCAGGAGCTGGGCAGGGGCAGGATCACGGTGCAGGCAGGACCAGGGTGCAGTGTGGATGGGCTCCAGTAGGAACGGGGTGCTAGTGGGGCAGGGGTGGGGGTAGGTGTGGGGGCGTCAGAGCACGGCGCTCCTAGGAGTGGGGTGGGGCACAGTAGGAGCAGAGTGTGGATAATACTGAGGTGCCGGCACGGCAAGGCGTGGGTAGGAGGAGAGGGAGTGTAAGATTGGGCTTCTGGCGAGGCGCGCGTGGGTAGGATGGGGTGCTGCAGGACGGGTAGCAGTTGGGTGTTGGCGGGGCGGGGCGTGGTTAGGACCGGGACGCGGGTGGGTGGAGAGTGACGGCAGAGCAGGGCGTCGGTAGGAGCGGGGTGCTGGTAGGAGCGGGGTGCTGGTAGGAGTAGGGTACAGGACGCACTTAGGAGCAGGGTGCTGGCGGCGCAGGGCACGGGTAGAAGCGGGGTGGGGACGGAGCAGGATGCTGATGGGGCGGGGCGGGGTGCTGGTGGGGAGAAGCGCGGGTAGGAGGGGGTGCTGCAGGATGGGTAGCAGTTGGGTGTTGGCGGGGTGGGGTACGGGTAGGATGTGGTGCTGCTGGGCAGGGCAGCAGGTAGGAGAAAAGTCCAGGTAGGTGCCAGGTGCTGCAGGGTCGGACTCAGGTAGAAGCGGGGTACAGTAGGAGAAGGGTGGCAGCTGGGCCAGGCCCAGGAAGGGGCAAAGTGTGGGTAGGAGCAGGGTGCTGGCGGGGCAGGGCACAGTTAGGACCATGGCACAGGTGGGTAGAGGGTGATGACAGGGCATTGGTAGGAGCCGGGTACAGTAGGAGTAGGGTGCTGGTGGCATAGGGCACAGGTAGAAGTGGGGTGCGAGTGGAGCAGGATGCTGATGGAGCGGGGTGCTGGCAGGGAGAAGCATGGATAGGTGAAGGTAGGATCGGGGTGCTGGAGAGTGGGACAGGGTGTGGGAGGGGCAGAGTGATTGTGGGGTGGGGCCACAGGTATGATGTGGTGCTGAGAGCCCGATGTGGGTGGAGCAGCGTGTGGGTAGGAGCAGGGTGCTGGTGGGGCGGGACACCCAGGTTAGGACCCAGGTGCGGGTAGGTGGAGGGCAAGTGGAGGGCGATGGCAGGGCAGGGCGTTGGTAGGAGCAGGGTGCCAGTAGTGTGTCCAGAATTGGTGGGTTCTTGGTCTCGCTGACTTCCAGAATGAAGCTGCAGACCCTCGCGGTGAGTGTTACAATTCTTAAAGATGGTGTATCAGGAGTTTGTCCTTCAGATGTTCAGATGTATCTGGAGTTTCTTCCTTCTGGTGGGTTCCTGCTGTGGCCCCTGGAGGTGAGTGTTACAGCTCTTAAAGGCTGCACATCTGGACTTGTTCCTTCCTTCCAGTGGGTTAGGGGTCTTGCTGGCCTCAGGAGTGACGCTGCAGACCTTCGAGGTGTTACAGCTCATAAAGGTGGAGCAGGCCCAGAGAGTAAGCAGCAACAAGATCTATTGCAAACAGCAAAAGAACAAAGCAACCACAGGGTGGAAAAGGGACCCCAAAGAGTTGCTGCTGTTGGGGCCGGCAGCCTGCTTTTATTCTTATCTGACCCCACCCACAGACTGCTGATTGGTCCGTCTTGACAGAGAGCTGATTGGTCCGTTTTACAGAGAGCTGATTGGTCCGTCTTGACAGAGAGCAGATTGGTCCGTTTTACAGAGAGCTGATTGGTCCGTCTTGACAGAGAGCTGATTGGTCCGTTTTACAGAGAGCTGATTGGTCCGTCTTGACAGAGAGCTGGTTGGTCCGTCTTGACAGAGAGCTGATTGGTCCGTTTTACAGAGAGCTGATTGGTGCGTTCACAAACCTTTGGCTAGACAGAAAAGTTCTCCGGGTCCCCACCTGACCCAGAAGCCCAGCCGGCTCCACCTCTTAATAGCAGTCGCCCCGGACTTTGCGCCACCCAGGCCGGGGACTCCGGCGGCCCAGAGAGAGCTCCTCCCTCCATCAAGCCCAGCAGGCCACAGCGAGGGCCCGGCCCACAGAGCCCGCGCCCACCGGAACCCGCGCCGGCCCCTGAGCCCCACGCGCAGCCTGGCCTCCCGCCCGCGCCTCTCCCTCCACACCTCCCCGCGAGCAGAGGGAGCCGGCGCTGGCCCTGGCCAGCCCCAGAGAGGGGCCCTCGCAGCGCAGCTGCGGGTTGAAGGGCTCCTGGAGCGCGGCTAGAGCAGACGCCGAGGCGGAGGAGGTGCCGAGAGTGAGCGAGGGCTGCTAGCACGTTGTCACCTCTCGGTAGGAACAGGGTGCAGGAGGCGGGTTGGTTCGGAACCTGATGCTGGAAAGGCCACCAGTAGTCTGGGTCCCAGCACCTCTGCAGGCGCAGCCACTTGTTTCACCTGGTGCGCCATCTTGCAGTTCTTGAATTTGTGCCTTTTGGCTGCACAGAGAGGGCAAGGAAGCCGCGCACGAATGCAAGGTCGGAATGACTGGGGTGCGACCAAGGGGACTTGGAGAACCGCCCTTCCTCCCCAGGTTCCCCAGGCAGAGCCCACCACCCACCACCCCCGCGTTTTTTCAGAGGCCCAACTGGGCCTCTGCGGAAGGGGTGGGGGCAGGGCAGAGACAGGAGGAGGGAAAGAACCGGGCAGGGAAGGGGGCCGGGAGAGCCTCTCTCAACATCCGGGTTAGTTGATAGACTGGGGGTCCTGCAGGGCTAGCCACGAAGAAATGTAACCATGTGTGGAAAAACAAGAATTGGGGAGGGGTGAGGAAGAGAAGTTGGTTACCAGGCAGCAGGTGGTGCCTTAGGCAATCATAGGGGCTGAAGGGCTGGCTTCTCATTGTCAGACCCTGGGCTGGTAAGTTTCAGGGAACTCAGATGAAACAAATGTAACTTCCTTTAAGACTAGCGGGATCAATTTCTCCGTTTATTCAAGGAAGCTGTATACATCGGGTCTATGGGAGAATTGGACACTTTCCAGCCTCATGCGGGGAGCTGTAAGGGTGGGTGTCCTTCTCCCCCTCTACACAGGGGCACTCTTAGGACTGGCAGCAGAGGAGAGCGAGCAGCAGAGAGCAACGGGAGCCCCAAAGAATCTAATTTCCCCCAAAGAAATGATGGCCACGAACATACTCACCTCAGCAGGAGAAGCCAGGGGGCCGACGCTGGGGAGTTGTGGGCTGAGGTTGGATGTGGGTTCTGGGCGTCTGTGGGGAAAGTCCTCTGTTCTCTCCCCATCCCTTAGCTGCCTCTTGAGGTCTGGCCTGCATCTATTTACAGAGGGATGGAGGAAGGGAAGATCATGGGGCCTTGGGGTGGGAGGGGCAGGAACTGGAGCCTGGGGCGCCCCTGGGCCAGCTGCCCCTGTCCCTGCTGTGTCTTGGTGGGGCTCAGGGCTGAATCTGTGATCTGCACATCACTCTGGAGATTTGAAGTCAAAGTGAAGTCGCCCTCGCAGGCAGGAGAGGAGCTGCCAAGACGAGGCTAGCTCAGACTCAGTCAACCACTATGTCCAGAGTCGGCCAGCTGAGGGGAAGGTGGTTGGGGGGAGTAGGGGAGCAGGGGCACTCAGCCCAAGAGAGCTACCCTGAACCACAGGACCAGGTGCTGCCTGCCACCCACCCTTGCCGGGGTTGACAAAGCTGGAGTTGGCCACGGGGAGCTCCCCAGGGTGCAGACAGGTCCCATCTCTGGGACTAGCAGCTACCCAGGCTGCACACTCAGGCCTATGCCCAGGGAAGGGACCTGATAAGAAGAAAGGCTGGTGGCGAGGGGTGCGTGGAACTTTGGGGGACAAACAAGCTCCTGTTGTGGTAACCGAGCGAGTTATAGAGAAACGCCACACTCTGAGACTAATTCAGGAGTCCTTTATTGCTGGTGACTGAGAGACTGCTAGAGCTCAAAATTCAGCCCTGAAGAAGGGGCTAGATTTCTTTTTATATCTTGGTCTAAATAGGAGAGGGGGAGTCTAAAGCAATTTTTACAGAAGCAGAACAGGCAAAAAGTTAAAAGATAGATGGTTACAGAAACAGTTACAGGAAAATAGTTCCAGGTTCAGGGGCTTAAACTGTCACAAAGAGACAAATGCAGGGGCTTTGGGTACCACCAAGCGAGCACGTGTCCAGGGGCCGCTGGCACAGCTTGCCTCAGTATCTTATCAGTGCACTCCTGGGTGTGCCTGGAGTCAGCTTGCACCAGTTATGTCCTTAAGGGAAGGTGATAAGGGGCTGCAAGCGGAGAAACCAAAATGGAGTCTGTCCGGCTCTCTCAGCTGAGAGAGTCAATCAGGTAAAAACAAGGAGGGCATCACATTCCCACTCGTGTTTTTGGGGAATCAAATAATTGATTCCTCGGTTATAACAAAGGGGTTATATTGGGTTCCAAGATACACAAGTTTGACAGAAGCTATGCGCTACTTTATAAAGTTAAGCAACCAATTTAATAGACAAGGCCTGAAGATGAACCTTAACAAGAGGAGGAGAAGGGCTCCCGCCAACCCGGTAATTAGTTAGCCAGGATTCCAGTTAAACATGCTTTGGTACCAGGGGGTGTTACTCTCCTGTTCCTGCTGGCATTTGCCTAGATTTTCTCGAACTTTTTGAAGAGTATTTTTTATGACTTCAGACTGATTGGCATAGAAACAACAGCTTTCTCCCAAAGCTGCACGTAACCCTCCTTGGGAGAGAAATAGCAGATCTCAGCCTTGGCGGTTTTGAAGAACTACTTCCGCTAGAGGCTCTACCTGGGCATGCAGTATATTTATGGCTGATTGGAGATGGCTTAAATCATCATCTACTTGTTGAGATAGGGACATTAGCCCAGTTTCTCCTTGAATCAGGGCAGTCGTGCCGATGGCTGCTGACCCAGCTATGCTAAGGCCGGCCACAAGGGGTACAAGGAGTGGGGCGACTCGGCAAAACCTGGGATGCAATTCAGGAGGAGCGATGAGGAGTTGTCCTTCTGACCTGCTGTACACGTAGACCTGGGGGAGTACATGAACCAACACACAGGAGAGGTCAGGGTTCAGTCCCACTGATGCAGTGAGTGAGACCTGAAGTGCCGGCTAACCAGGTATTGTTGGGTGCCTGATAGGAGACTGAGGCGTTTAAGGAAGTAAGCAGGGACTGATTCCAGGTAGCCTGAGAGGGAGAAGCAGATAAATTATACCCTGCTAGTTAGACAGGAGGCATTCCTGACACGTCTCCTAGTGTAAGGGCATGGGGGCACGTATGACAAAGAATTTTTAGCATGGCTTCTACTCCTAATCCAACATAATATGGGGGTTTGGCCTTTAGGCACAACCAGCAATCTCGGGCTAGTTTAGGCTGGCTGAGATTCAGGAGGTGAGGAACACTGTCCAGAGTGGACTTCAGGCTGGTGAGATTCAGGAGGTGAGTGAGGAGCACTGTCCAGAATGGACTTCAGGCTGGGTGAGACTCAGGAGGTGAGTGAGGAACGCTGTCCAGAATGGACTTCAGGCTGGTGAGATTCAGGAGGTGAGTGAGGAGCACTGTCCAGAGTGGACTTCAGGCTGGGTGAGATTCAGGAGGTGAGTGAGGAGCACTGTCCAGAGTGGACTTCAGGCTGGTGAGATTCAGGAGGTGAGGAGCACTGTCCAGAATGGACTTCAGGCTGGGTGAGACTCAGGAGGTGAGGAACACTGTCCAGAGTGGACTTCAGGCTGGGTTGGAGGTATTGTCGTTGCAGCTGAGGTCTAGGAAGCAGGAACGATGGTGGGACAGTTAAATCGTGTCTGGGTGTTTTTGGAACACAGGGTCACCAAATCAGTTAAAGGTCCGATTGGCTTAGGAGGGCTCCGTGGGACCAGGACCTTTTTCTGGATGGTGAACTTAGTTCCAACATCAAATCCCAGAATGTAAAGCCTTAATCCCTGTGACATGCCGTAATACCATTGAGCTAAACTAGAGTTATGGACAGTTACAGTAAGAGGATTGCAATTTCCTATAGTACACGGTCTAGGATGGGAAGTGCGAGCTATGGAAAGGACTGAGGGTGGGGTTGATCCTCCAGAGTAAGTGGGCAAAGTGACACACATCCAGTGAGGGCAGAAAAACTGGTAAGAATCTCAGCAGCTAGAGTCTGGGTGATTTCCAGGACGAAGGTGAAAGCCAACGCTCTGGAGCCCTTTTCTGCACCCTTAGAGCTTCCACATCCAGTCCGGCTTCTGGTGTGTCCGAACTCTGCAGCAATGTCGACGTTTCCTGCTCCCATGATCGGCAGATCGCGCTGTTCTTCGTGGGTACAGCAGGTTCTGGGAACAAAGCACATAAATCGACTACAAAAGAGACTTCCTTGGAGGTTCCCACTTTCCAGGTGGTGTTTGCAAAGATACGTACTGTTGTGAAGGAAGTGAGGAGAAAAGAGTAGGAAGGGGCAGAGGACGTAACAGGTGGAAACAGACAGAAGAGGTAAATGGAAAGAATTAATCTGATGGCTTCACTCAACTTAGGTGCAGTTTTAAGGGGCCCAGGCTTGGGGACCCTTGTTTCTTACTGGGCTTTGTTGGCCTTTTTGATGCGAGAGTGATGAATCTAAGCAGGAATGCCGTCCACCTTCAGAGCCATTGGTGTGGTGAGGATGATAGTATGAGGTCCTTTCCAGGCAGGAGTGAGTCCTTCCTTCTGGAATTTTTTAACATATACCAGGTCACCCGTCTGGTCAGGAACTGGATTGGGATGAGCTCCCCGGAGAAGCGGCTGGATGATGTCTTGTACTTGTTGGAGAGACTGCAGGTACTGTAACAAATTAGCTTGTGAGATTTCTGCTAAATGGGTATCCCTTAGCTTAGGCAAGATAGGCGGAGCCCTTCCATACATGATTTCAAAAGGTGAAAACCCAGCCCAGTAAGGGGTGTATCTTACTCTAAGGAGGGCTAAAGGAAGGAGCTTTACCTAATTCTCACCGGTCACTAGGATTAATTTAGTAAGGGTACTTTTTAGGGTGCGGTTCATGCGTTCTGCCTCTCCAGAGCTCTGGGGTCCATAGGCACAATGGAGTTTCCATTGAATGTTCAATGCCTTGTTAACCAACTGAGCTATGGACGAGGTGAAGGCAGGTCCATTATCAGACCTTATGGCAACAGGCAGTCCATGTCGAGGGATGGTTTCATTGAGCAACAGCTTAACTACCGTGATGGCAGTTTCGTTTTTGGTGGCAAATGCCTCAGTCTATCCAGAAAAGGTGTCTACTAGCACCCGGAGGTATTTATATCCTGCCCGGTGCAGTTTTATCTACGTAAAGTAAATTTCCTCCCTTTCTCCTGGCGAGCCTCCCTGGAGGCGGTGACCTGGGCTGGGCTTACCTTGCTTGGCATTTACCTGAGCACAAGCCGTACACTGGAGAGCTGCTTGGTTAGCTAAGTCCTGAAGGTGGGGGATCTTGAAATGGCTCCTTAGAAGCTGGGCCAATTTTACTCCTTCTTCCTGATTTTTACTGGCCTGAAGATCTGAAGCTTGTTTTTCTTCCTCAGGGGCGTATTCTGGGTGGTCTGGCGAGTCCGGTTGCGGAAAGGACACAGTGGGCAGCAGGGTTAAAGGCACGACCGGGAGCTGAGCCGCAGCGTCTGCTCTTTGGTTACCACGGCCTCTTTGATGTCCTTTGCAGTGAATCATAGCCACCTGTTGAGGGAGCCAGACAGCTTCAAGCAGGGCCAAAATCGCTTCTTTGTTTTTGACAGTCTTTCCTGCTGAGGTGCGGAGCCCTCACTCTTGATAGATGGCTCCAAGTGCATGTACAGCAGCGAAAGCATACCTGGTGTCAGCGTAGATGTTAATACGTTTGTCCTCACCCCATCGGAGGGCCTGAGTGAGGGCAACCAATTCAACTCTCTGTGCCGAGGTCCCTGCCGGCAGTGCCTGGGCCCACAGTCTGTCTGTCTCCGTAGTAACGGCTGCACCAGCTTTTTGTACTCCTTGTTCAAGGAAGCTGCTACCGTCTGTAAACACGGTGGCATCTGCCTGTTAGAGGAACATCTCGGAGATCAGGTCAGCCAGTTTCCACAGTTTCTAACAGTTCTTGGCAGTCATGGACAGGTGTGATAAGGTCTGGATCGGGGAGCAAGGTAGCTGGATTTAAACACCTTGTGGGAGAGAAAGTTAAACGAGGCTGATCTAACAGTACACTCTGATACTGTAGGATGCGCACATTCGACATCCATTTGCCAGAAGCACTTCGTAGCAAAGTCTCTACTGCGTGAGGAGCCATAAGGGTTTCATTCTAGCCCAGAGTGAGTTTATCAGCCTCCTGGACCAGGCTTGCTGTTGCCACTAGGGCTCGCAGATGACTTGGCCACGCGGAGGCCACAGGGTCCAGTCTCTTAGACAAATAGGCTGGCATTGCCATGGCCCTGAAGTCTGAGTGAGTACCCCTTTAGCGACTCCCTGGCTTTCATGAACAAAAAGGTGAAATGGTTTTGAGATATTTGGGAGGGCAAGAGCAGGTGCCTCAGTTAATGCCGTCTTTAGATTTTGAAAAGCCTGTTCTTGTCAGTCCAAACTAGCAGGCCATTCCTTCCAGTAGCAGTGTACATGGGCTTGGCAATTTCTGAGGACCCTGATATCTATAGGCAGCAGTATCCTACTGCCCCCAGGAATTCATGTACTTGTCTCAGTGGTGGAGTAGGGATTTGCAAGATGGCTTTGTTTTGAGCACTAGTGAGTGCTCTTTTCCCCTCGTTTATCTCATACCTCAGGTAGGAAACACTGGGAACACAAAGCTTGGCTGAGACCCGACACCGAATTCCTGAAGGAGGTAAAGTAGGTCCCTAGTATGTTGCAGGTGGCTGTCAGTAGTTTCAGTAGCCAATAACAGGTTATCTACCTACTGGAGAAGCATGCAGTTAGGGTGACTGGCTTGGACAGTATAGGATCCTGTTGGAGGGCTTCCCCAAAAAGCATGGGGGAGTTTTTTAAACCCTGGGGTAACTGAGTCCAGGTTAATTGGGTGGTGTCTCCTGAGCCAGGATCTGTCCATTCAAAAGCAAAGACAGTTTGGCTTTTGGGGGCCAGAGGAATACCAAAGAAAGCATCCTTTAAGTCAAGGACAGTGTACACTGTATGTTCTGGTGGGAGCAGGCTGAGTAAATTGTAAGAGTTAGGGACAGTTGGATGGATGGTGACTGTCTGCTTGTTAACTTCCCGCAAGTCCTGTACAGGCCAGTAATCATTTGTTCTGGGTTTCAGGACCAGCAAAAGTGGAGTATTCCAGGCGGACTGACATGGTGTGAGTATACCAGCTTGTAATAGTCACTGAATGTGGGGATTGGTTCCCTCTCTAGCCCACTGAATCATAGGATTTTTTTTTACCTGGACCAGCAAGGTGGTGGCCAGGAGTTCTACTACCACTGGCGGACGGTGCTTAGCCAGTCCCCGGGGGGTTGACTTGACCTAGACTCAAGGAAGGAGAATCTGTAAATCCAGTAGGAGAGGATTAGTTTTATTCTCCGGTGACTGTGAGGGTGAAACTAAGATACTCCTCTGACAGAGGGGTGGTTAGCAGGAGCTGAGCAGTAGGGGGCGTTGTGTCACCTAATATGAGGTGAGCTTGTTGGGCCAAGAAGGAGATGGAGCCTGTAACTTATGGAGCATATCTCATCCGAGGAGGGGGGGAAGGGGCATTCTGGGACCACGAGGAATGAGTGGGTTACTCTTTTCTGTCCCAAACTCACCTCTCGTGAGTGGGTGACAGGATATTCCTCAATAGCTCCAGTAGCCCCTTGCACAGCCACCTTTTTATTAGAGGCACTGCCCAAGGGTGTTTGCAGTACTGAGTGTTCTGCCCCAGTGTCAGTTAGGAAACGTACAGGCTGGCCCCGCACTGTGGTGGTCACCATGGGCTCCCAGGGGCCAAAGGAGAGGGAGCCCCGGCCCCATCAGTTATCAGGTTCCTCCACTGCGGGGAGGGTGAGGACCTTTTTCTTTTCTGGTTTCTCCTCTGGCTTTAATGGGCATTCAGTTTCCCAATGTCCCATTTGCTTGCAAAAAGCACATTGTTTTCTTCGTAGGGGAGCCCGCTCACCTTTTTGGCCTTTCTGGCAGAGACCTGGGGTCCCCTGGGTGGTGCTCTGTGATGGGGGCCCTTCCTTCTTGGCTCCTTGGATGACAGCCCCTAAGATCTTTGCCTGTCTTTTTGATGCTTTCTCAGCAGCCCTTTCAGCTGCCTGAGCTGCCTGTTTTTGCTTTTCAAACTCTCAATTGTCAAAAACTTTCTGGGCTATCTCTAAAATTTGGCTGATGTTCATTCCAGCAAATCCTTCCAGACTTTGTAATTTTCTTTTAGTATCAGGGGCTGCCTGAGCCACAAATGCCAAATCAACAGCACAGCTATTCTTGGGAGCCGCCAGGTCGAAAGGGGCGAAGTCCAATAGGCCTCTTGGAGGCATTCTAAAAATGCTCCAGGTGACTCATCAGGCCCCTGGACAACTTCAGTCGTCTTAGACAAATTTATGGGTTTTTGAGCGGCTCCCTTGATAACCACAAGGAGATACGTGAAAATAATCTAAAGCTCTCTTCCCACCCAAGGAGTTTGGATTCCAATCAGGCCGGGTAGGGGGAAAAACCTCCTCAAGGAGGTCTTGGGCTTCCTCCTCTGGTCTACTGACTGATGCAAGGAAATACTTTCTGGCTTCTCTTCATCAGGGGAACCAGCCCCCGATATTTCAACGTAGGTTCTTTTCTATTTTCCCTAAGTGTCGGCTTGTCTGAGAAATAAAGGGAAAGAGTACAAAAGAGAAATTTTAAAGCTGGGTGTCCAGGAGACATCACATGTTGACAGGTTCTGTGATGCCCCCCCAAGCCACAAAACCAGCAAGTTTTTATTATGGATTTCAAAGGGAAGGGAGTGTATGAATAGGGTGTGGGTCACAGAGATCACATGCTTCCCAAGGCAATAAAATATCACAAGGCAAATGGGGCAGAGCGAGATCACAGGACCATGGTGAAATTAAAATTGCCGATGGTTTCATGTCCCACTGGGCACGACTGTCATTGATAACATCTTACCAGGAGACAGGGTTTGAGAGCAGACAACTGGCCTGACTAAAATTTACGAGGCAGGAATTTCCTCATCCTAACAGGCCCGGGGGCGCTACAGGAGACTGGGGCTTATTTCATCCCTTACCTACAACCGTAAAAGACAGACACTCCTAGAGTGGCCATTGTAGAGACCTCCTCCTAGGAATGCATTCTCTTTCTCAGGGCTGTGCCTCGCTAAGAAAAAGAATTCAGTGATATTTCTCCCATTCGCTTTTGTAAGAAGAGAAATATGGCTCTGTTCTGCCTGGCTCTCAGGCAGTCAGACCTAATGGTTATCTCCCTTGTTCCCTGAACATCGCTGTTATCCTGTTCTTTTTTCAAGATGCCCAGATTTCATATTGTTTAAACATGCTTTACAATTTGTGCAGTTAACACAATCATCACAGGGTCCTGAGGTGACATACATCCTCAGCTTATGAAGATGACGGGATTAAGAGATTAAAGACAGGCATAGGAAATCACAAGCGTATTGACTGGGGCAGTGATAAATGTCCATGAAATTTTCACAATTTATGTTCAGAGACTGCAGTAAAGACAGGTGTAAGAAATTATAAAAGTATTAATTTGGGGAACTAATAAATGTCCACGAAATCTTCACAATTTATGTTCTTCTGCCGCAGCTTCAGCCGGTCCCTCCTTTTGGGGTCCCTGATTTCCTGCAACAGAAGGCAAAGAGCCTGAGGTGAGGAAGAGCCTGCAGCGTGCCACTCCTTCCAGTTTGGGGCTAGAGCAAAGGGCAGAGTGTTGGTAAGTGGTGAGAGACAAGGCTGAGTAACTTGACAAGAATCACATTGACATGGGTGTTTTTATTCCATGGTGAAAAATTTGGAACTTTTCCTGAGAACAAATGTAAGCCAGTGAGACAGTAAATGACAGGAGATTTAAAATGTCCTGTCAAGTCACCTGTCAAGTGACTGCTTATAAATGGTTATTACTTGGCTAAGGATTTCTAAATGAGCCTGAGATCTGCTGGCCTTCAATCTCTACCAAAACTCTGAGAACTTGATGATGCCTTTGTTTTCTGAAAATTGCTTCACTGTGCTGGCTGACAGTTCCATGAATATGGTAAAAGTGAAGAAAGTGTAGAGCTAGTAAAAAAGAGATGCATAGACTTCTTGGAAGTTTTTTAAGCTATGGAACATGATGAATTAATGGTGCATAAGCTTACTCTTCACTGTGAAAGTTTTTTTCGCATCTTTCATTAGATGTTTGTAAGAAAAAACATACTTAATGTAGCATCTACTAACCCAGCAATGAAAAGGAATGGCATTTACTGTACACTTTATTTCTAAAATAAACCTAAATTTAATAAATTTTGGCAACATGCTTTTCTTTGTTTCTCTAATTATTTGTTCTACGCAGTCTGGCTCCATCTAAAATAAGTAAAAATAGTAATAATGTTTAAGTTAAATGAGAGACAATATCATGAGAATAATATGTCACTTATAAAATATGGCCATTAGTATTTTTAGTGATTAGCCATAACTTGAAGTTTGCTTAAATAGAAAAATAATTACATAAATAAAGTAAAATTTCTACTTATTTTAAGTTTAGGTAATAGAGGATATACCTGTGTAATGCTGTTTAGATTAATCTGACAAAAATACAGTTAATATTGATCTATTGCATATACATAATTTTAGAAAGGTGGTGTTTTATTTATTATTTATTTATTTATTTATTTATTTATTTATTTATTTATTTTTGAGACAGAGTCTCGCTCTGTCACCCAGGCTGGATGAAGTGCAGTGGCCGGATCTCAGCTCACTGCAAGCTCCGCCTCCCGGGTTTACGCCATTCTCCTGCCTCAGCCTCCCGAGTAGCTGGGACTACATGCACCCGCCACCTCGCCCGGCTAGTTTTTTGTATTTTTTAGTAGAGATAGGGTTTCACCGTGTTAGCCAGGGTGGTCTCGATCTCCTGAACTCGTAATCTTCCCGTCTCGGCCTCAAAAGGTGGTGTTTTATTAGTACAAACGTTAAACAATGGCTGGGTGTGGTGACTCATGCCTGTAATCCCAGCACTTTGGGAGGTCAAGGTGGGCAGATCACAAGGTCAAGAGATTGAGACCATCCTGGCCAACATGGTGAAACTCCAGTTCTACTAAAAATACAAAAATTAGCTGGTCGTGGTGGTGTACGCCTGTAGTCCCGGCTACTCAGGAGGCTGAGGCAGGAGAATCACTTGAACCTGGGAGGTGGAGGTTGCAGTGAGCCAAGATCGCACCACTGCACTCCAGCCTGATGACAGAGTGAAACTCCATCTCAAAAAAAAAAAAAAAAGGTTAAACAAAGTCATATTTTGCAATTTTGCAATGAATGCATTGCTTTGAAATTCTTAGCAAAACTCTACTCTTTATAAAAGTTTAGTCCTGAGGGGGCACCTAAGATGGCCGAATAGGAACAGCTCCAGCCTCAAACTCCCAGTGTGAGCAACACAGAAGACGGTGATTTCTGCATTTTCAACTGAGGTACCAGGTTCAACTCACTGGGGCATGTCGGATAGTCGATGCTGGTGCATGGGTGCAGCCCGACCAGCGAGAGCTGAAACAGGGCGAGGCGTCGCCTCACCTGGGAAGTGCAAGGGGGAAGGGAATTCCTTTTCCTAACCAAGGGAAATTGAGACACACAACACCTGGAAAATCCCACCCTAATACTGCAGTTTACCAAGGGTGTTAGCAAATGGCACACCAGGAGATTATATCCCACACCTGGCCCAGTGAGTTCCATGCCCACAGAGCCTCCCTCATTGCTACCACAGCAGTCTGAGATCCAACTGCAAGGCGGCAGTGAGGCTGGGGGAGGTGTGCCTGCCATTGCTGAGGCTTAAGTAGGTAAACAAAGCCTCCAGGAAGCTCAAATTGGGTGGAGCCCACCGCAGCTCAAGGAGGCCTGCCTGCCTCTGTAGACTCCACCTCTGGGGACAGGGCATAGCTAAACAAAAAACAGCAGAAACCTCTGCAGATGTAAAAGTCCCTGTCTGACAGCTTTGAAGAGAGCAGTGGTTCTCCCAGCACAGAGGTTGAGATCTGAGAATGGACAGACTGCCTGCTCAAGTGGGTCCCTGACCCCTGAGTAGCCTAACTAGGAGACATCCCCCACTAGGTGCAGACCAACACCTCACACCTCGCAAGACTGGGTACACCCCGAGATGAAGCTTCCAGAGCAAGAATCAGACAGCAACATTCACTGTTCAGCAATATTCTGTCTTCTGCAGCCTCCGCTGCTGATACCCAGGCAAACAGCATCTGGAGTGGACCTCAAGCAAACTCCAACAGACCTGCAGCTGAGGGTCCTGACTGTTAGAAGGAAAACTAACAAACAGAAAGGACACTCACACCAAAACCCCATCAGTACATGACCATCATCAAAGACCAAAGGCAGATAAAGACCACAAAGATGGGGAAAAAGCAGTGCAGAAAAGCTGGAAATTCAGAAAATCAGAGTGCATCTCCTCCTCCAAAGGAATGCAGCTCATCGCCAGCAATGGAACAAAGCTGGATGGAGAATGACTTTGACAAGTTGAGAGAAGAAGGCTTCAGTCAATCAAACTTCTCAGAGATAAAGGAGGAACTACGTAACCAGCACAAAGAAACTAAAAACTTTGATCCTTTCCTTACTCCTTATACAAAAATTAATTCAAGATGGATTAGAGACTTAAATGTTAGACCTAATACCATAAAAACCCTAGAGGAAAACCTAGGTAGTACCATTCAGGACATAGGCATGGGCAAAGACTTCATGTCTAAAACACCAAAAGCAACGGCAGCAAAAGCCAAAATTGACAAATGGGATCTCATTAAACTAAAGAGCTTCTGCACAGCAAAAGAAACTACCATCAGAGTGAACAGGCAACCTACAGAATGGGAGAAAATTTTTGCATTCTACTCATCTGACAAAGGGCTAATATCCAGAACCTACAAAGAACTCAAACAAATTTACAAGAAAAAAACAACCCCATCAAAAAGTGGGCAAAGGATATGAACAGACATTTCTCAAAAGAAGACATTCATACAGCCAAGAGACACATGAAAAAATGCTCATCATCACCGGCCATCAGAGAAATGCAAATCAAAACCACAATGAGATACCATCTCACACCAGTTAGAATGGCGATCATTCAAAAGTCAGGAAACAACAGGTGCTGGAGAGGATGTGGAGAAATAGGAACACTTTTACACTGTTGGTGGGATTGTAAACTAGTTCAACCATAATGGAAAACAGTATGGCGATTCCTCAAGGATCTAGAACCAGATGTACCATATGACCCAGCCATCCCATTACTGGGTATATACCCAAAGGATTATAAATCATGCTGCTATAAAGACACATGCACATGTATGTTTATTGCGGCACTATTCACAATAGCAAAGACTTGGAATCAACCCAAACGTCCATCAGTGACAGACTGGATTAAGAAAATGTGGCACATATACACCATGGAATACCATGCAGCCATAAAAAAGGATGAGTTTGTGTCCTTTGTAGGGACATGGATGCAGCTGGAAACCATCATTCTTAGCAAACTATCACAAGAACAGGAAACCAAACACCGCATGTTCTCACTCATAGGTGGGAACTGAACAATGAGATCACTTGGACTCAGGAAGGGGAACATCACACACCGGGGCCTATCATGGGGAGGGGGGAAGGGGGAGGGATTGCATTGGGAGTTATACCTGATGTAAATGACGAGTTGATGGGTGCTGACAAGTTGATGGGTGCATCACACCAACATGGCACAAGTATACATATGTAACAAACCTGCACGTTATGCACATGTACCCTAGAACTTAAAGTATAATAATAATAAAAAATAAATAAAATAAAATAAAATAAAACATTTCCCCTTAAAAAAAAAAGTAAAAACTTTGAAAAAAGAATGGATGAATGGATAACTAGAATAATCAATGCAGAGAAGACCTTAAAAGAACTGATAGAGATGAAAACCATAACACGAGAACTATGTGACAAATGCACAAGCTTCAGTAACTGACTCGATCAACTGGAAGAAAGTTTCAGTGATTTAAGATCAAATGAATGAAATGAAGCAAGAAGAGAAGTGTAGAGAAAAAAGAGTAAAAAGAAATGAACAAAGCCTGCAAGAAATACGGGATTATGTGAAAAGACCAAATCTACGTCTGATTGGTGCGCCTGAAAGTGACGGGGAAAATGGAACCAAGTTGGAAAACACTGCAGGATATCATCCAGGAGAACTTCCCCAACCTAGTAAGGCAGGCCAACGTTCAAATTCAGGAAATACAAAGAACGCCACAAAGATACTCCTCGAGAAGAGCAACTCCACGACACATAATTGTCAGATTCACCAAAGTTGAAATGAAGGAAAAAATGTTAAGGGCAGCCAGAGAGAGAGGTTGGGTTACCCACAAAGGAAGCCCATCAGACTAATAGCAGATCTCTCGGCAGAAACTCTACAAGCCAGAAGAGAGTGGGGGCCAATATTCAACATTCTTAAAGAAAAGAATTTTCAACCCAGAATTTCATATCCAGCCAAACTAAGTTTCATCAGTGAAGTAGAAATAAAATCCTTTACAGATAAGCAAATGCTTAGAGATTTTGTCACCACCAGGCCTGCCCTACAAGAGACCCTGAAGGAAGTACTAAACATGGAAAGGAACAACTGGTACCAGCCATTGCAAAAACATGCCAAAATGTAAAGACCATCAATGCTAGGAAGAAACTGCATCAATTAACAAGCAAAATAACCAGCTAATATCACAGTGACAGGATCAAGTTCACACATAACAATATTAACCTTAAATGTAAATGGACTAAATGGTCCAATTAAAAGACACAGACTGGCAAACTGGATAAAGAGTCAAGACCCATCTCACATGCAGAGACACACACAGGCTCAAAATAAAGGGATGGAGGAAGATCTATCAAGCAAATGGAAAACAAAAAAAAGCAGGGGTTGCAATACTAGTCTCTGATAAAACAGACCTTAAGCCATCAAAGATCAAAAGAGACAAGGCCATTACATAATGGTAAAGGGATCAATTCAACAGGAAGAGCTAACTATCCTAAATATATATGCACCCAATACAAGAGCACCCAGATTCATAAAGCAAGTCCTTAGAGACTTACAAAGAGACTTAGACTCCCATACAATAATAATGGGAGACTTCAACACTCCACTGTCAACATTAGACAGATCAACGAGACAGAAAGTTAACAAGGATATCCAGGAATTGAACTCAACTCTGCACCAAGCAGACCTAATAGACATCTACAGAACTCTCCACCCCAAATCAACAGAATATACATTCTTCTCAGCACCACATTGCACTTATTCGAAAATTGACCACATGGTTGGAAGTAAAGCACTCCTCAGCAAATGTAAAAGAACAGAAATTATAACAAACTGCCTCTCAGACCACAGTGCAATCAAACTAGAATTCAGGACTAAGAAAATCAATCAAAACCACTGAACTACATGGAAACTGAACAACCTGCTCCTGAATGACTACTGGGTACATAACGAAATGAAGGCAGAAATAAAGATGTTCTTTGAAACCAATGAGAAAGAAGATACAACATACCAGAATCTCTGGGACACATTTAAAGCAGTGTGTAGAGGGAAATTTATAGCACTAAATGCCCACAAGAGAAAGCTGGAAAGATCTAAAATTGACAACCTAACATCACAATTAAAAGAACTAGAGAAGCAAGAGCAAACACATTTAGAAGCTAGCAGAAGGCAAGAAATAACTAAGATCAGAGCAGAACTGAAGGAGATAGAGACACAAAAAACTCTCCAAAAAATCAATGAATCCAGGAGCTGGTTTTTTGAAAAGATCAACAAAATTGATAGACCGCTAGCAAGACTAATAAACAGAGAAGAATCAAATAGATGCAATAAAAAATGATAAAGAGGATATCACCACCGACCCCACAGAAATATAAACTACCATCAGAGAATACTATAAACACCTCTATGCAAATAAACTAGAAAACCTAGAAGAAATGGATAATTTCCTGGACACTTACACTCTCCCAAGACTAAACCAGGAAGAAGTTGAATCCCTGAATAGACCAATAGCAGGCTCTGAAATTGAGGCAATAATAGCCTACCAACCAAAAAAAGTCCAGGACCAGACAGATTCACAGCCGAATTCTACTGGAGGTACAAGGAGGAGCTGGTACCATTCCTTCTGAAACTATCCCAATCAATAGAAAAAGAGGGAATCCTCCCTAACGCATTTTATAAGGCCAACATCATCCTGATACCAAAGCCTGGCAGAGAGACAACAAAAAGAATTTTAGACCAATATCCCTGATGAACATCGATGCAAAAATGCTCAATAAAATACTGGCAAACCGAATCCAGCAGCACATCAAAAAGCTTATCCACCATGATCAAGTGGGCTTCATCCCTGGGATGCAAGGCTGGTTCAACATATGCAAATCAATAAACGTCATCCAGCATATAAACAGAACCAAAGACAAAAACCACATGATTATCTCAATAGATGCAGAAAAGGCCTTTGACAAAATTCAACAGCCCTTCATGCTAAAAACTCTCAATAAATTCGGTATTGATGGAACGTAGCTCAAAATAGTAAGGGCTATTTATGATAAACCCACAGCCAACATCATACTGAATAGGCAAAAACTGGAAGCATTCCCTTTGAAAACTGGCACAAGACAGGGATGCCCTCTCTCACCACTCCTATTCAACATAGTGTTGGAAGTTCTGGCCAGGGCAATCAGGCAAGAGAAGAAATAAGGGGTATTCAGTTAGGAAAAGAAGTCAAATTGCCCCTGTTTGCAGATGGCATGATTGTATATTTAGAAAACCCTATCGTTTCAGCCGAAGATCTCCCTAAGCCGATAAGCAACTTCAACAAAGTCTCAGGATACAAAATCAATGTGCAAAAATCACAAGCATTCTTATACACCAGTAACAGACAAACAGCCAAATCATGAATGAACTCCCATTCACAATAGCTTCAAAGAGAATAAAATACCTAGGAATGCAACTTACAAGGGATGTGAAGGACCTCTTCAAGGAAAACTACAAACCACTGCTCAGTGAAATAAAAGAGGATACAAACAAATGGAAGAACATACCATGCTCATGGATAGGAAGAATCAATATTGTGAAAATGGCCATACTGCACAAGGTAATTTATAGATTCAGTGCCATCCCCATTAAGCTACCAATGACTTTCTTCACAGAATTGGAAAAAAACTAAAGTTCATATGGAACCAAAAAGGCCCCGCATTGCCAAGACAATCCTAAGCCAAAAGAACAAAGCTGGAAGCATCACGCTATCTGACTTCAAACTATACTACAAGGCTATAGCAACCAAAACAGCATGGTACTGGTATCAAAACAGAGATATAGACCAATGGAACAGAACAGAGCCCTCAGAAATAATACCACACATCTACAGCCATTTGATCGTTGACAAACCTGAAAAACAAGAAATGGGGAAAGGATTCCCTATTTAATAAATGGTGCTGGGAAAATTGGCTAGCCATCAGTAGAAAGCTGAAACTGGATCCTTTCCTTACTCCTTATAAGAAAATTAATTCAAGATGGATTAGAGACTTAAATGTTAGACCTAAAACCATGAAAACCCTAGAAGAAAACCTAGGTAATACCATTCAGGACATAGGCATGGGCAAGGACTCCATGTCTAAAACACCAAAAGCAGTGGCAACAAAAGCTAAAATTGACAAATGGGATCTAATTAAAGAGCTTTTGCACAGCAAAAGAAACTACCATCAGAGTGAACAGGCAACCTACAGAATGGGAGAAAATTTTTGCATTCTACTCATCTGACAAAGGGCTAATATCTAGAACCTACAAAGAACTCAAACAAATTTACAAGAAAAAAACAATCCCATGAAAAAGTGGGCAAAGGATATGAACAGACACTTCTCAAAAGAAGACATTCATACAGCCAACAGGCACATGAAAAAATGCTCATCATCACTGGCCATCAGAGAAATGCAAATCAAAACCACAATGAGATACCATCTCACACCAGTTAGAATGGCAATCATTAAAAAATCAGGAAACAACAGGTGCTGGAGAGGATGTGGAGAAATAGGAACACTTTTACATTGTTGGTGGGACTGTAAACTAGTTCAACCATTGTGGAAAACAGTGTGGCGATTCCTCAAGGATCTAGAACTGGAAATACCATTTGACCCAGCCATCCATTACTGGGTATATACCCAAGGATTATAAATCATGCTGCTATAAAGACACATGCACATGTATGTTTATTGCAGCACTATTCTAATAACAAAGACTTGGAATCAACCCAAATATCCATCAATGACAGACTGGATTAAGAAAATACGGCACATATACACCATGGAATGCTACGCAGCCATAAAAAAGGATGAGTTCATGTCCTTTGTAGGGATGTGGATGCAGCTGGAAACCATCATTCTCAGCAAACTGTCGCAAGAACAGAAAACCAAACACCACATGTTCTCACTCATAGGTGGGAATTGAACAATGAGATCACTTAGACACAGGAAGGGGAACATCACACACGGGGCCTATTGTGGGAGGATAGGGAGGAGGGATAGCATTAGGAGATATACCTAATGTAAATGACGAGTTAATGGGTGCAGCAAACCAACATGGCACATGTATACATATGTAACAAACCTGCACATTGTGCACATGTACCCTAGAACTTAAAAGTATAATAAAAAAATTCAATCCATTTTTTACTTCAATAAATTTTTTCTTTTTTCTTTTTTTTTAAATTTATTTATTATTATTAAACTTCAAGTTGTAGGGTACATGTGCACAATGTGCAGGTTTGCTACATATGTATACTTGTGCCATGTTGGTGTGCTGCACCCATCAACCCGTCATTTACATAAGGTATAACTCCCAATGCAATCCTCCCTCCCTCCCCATGATAGGCCCCGTGTGTGATGTTCCCTTCCCGAGTCCAAGTGATCTCATTGTTCAGTTCCCACCTATGAGTGAGAACATGCGTGTTTGGTTTTCTGTTCTTGTGATAGTTTGCTAAGAATGATGGTTTCCAGCTGCATCCATGTCCCTACAAAGGACGCAAACTCATCCTTTTTATGGCTGCATAGTATTCCATGGTGTATATGTGCCACATTTTCTTAATCCAATCTGTCACTGATGGACATTTGGGTTGATTCCAAGTCTTTATTAGAATAGTGCTGCAATAAACATGCGTGTGCATGTGTCTTTATAGCAGCATAGTTTATAATCCTTTGGGTATATACCTAGTAATGGGATGGCTGGGTCATATGGTACATCTAGTTCTAGATCCTTGAGGAATCGCCATACTGTTTTCCATAATGGTTGAACTAGTTTACAATCCCACCAACAGTGTAAAAGTGTTCTATTTCTCCACATCCTCCAGCACCTGTTGTTTCCTGACTTTGAATGATCGCCATTCTAACTGGTGAGATGGTATCTCATTGTGGTTTTGATTTGCATTTCTCTGATGGCCAGTGATGATGAGCATTTTTCATGTGTCTGTTGGCTGTATGAATGTCTTCTTTGAGAAATGTCTGTTCATATCCTTTGCCCACTTTTGATGGGGTTGTTTGTTTTTTCTTGTAAATTTGTTTGAGTTCTTTGTAGGTTCTGGATATTAGCCCTTTGTCAGATGAGTAGTTTTCCCATTCTGTAGGTTGCCTGCCCATGCCTATGTCCTGAATGGTACTACCTAGGTTTTCCTCTAGGATTTTATGGTATTAGGTCTAACATTTAAGTCTCTAATCCATCTTGAATTAATTTTCGTATAAGGAGTAAGGAAAGGATCCAGTTTCAGCTTTCTACTTATGGCTAGCCAATTTTCCCAGCACCATTTATTAAATAGGAATCCTTTCCCATTTCTTGTTTCTCTCAGGTTTGTCAAAGATCAGATGGCTGTAGATGTGTGGTATTATTTCTGAGGACTCTGTTCTGTTCCATTGGTCTATATCTCTGTTGAAGACATTCATACAGCCAACAGGCACATGAAAAAATGCTCATCATCACTGGCCATCAGAGAAATGCAAATCAAAACCACAATGAGATACCATCTCACACCAGTTAGAATGGCAATCATTAAAAAATCAGGAAACAACAGGTGCTGGAGAGGATGTGGAGAAATAGGAACACTTTTACATTGTTGGTGGGACTGTAAACTAGTTCAACCATTGTGGAAAACAGTGTGGCGATTCCTCAAGGATCTAGAACTGGAAATACCATTTGACCCAGCCATCCATTACGGGGTATATACCCAAGGATTATAAATCATGCTGCTATAAAGACACATGCACATGTATGTTTATTGCAGCACTATTCTAATAGCAAAGACTTGGAATCAACCCAAATATCCATCAATGACAGACTGGATTAAGAAAATGTGGCACATATACACCATGGAATACTATGCAGCCATAAAAAGGATGAGTTTGTGTCCTTTGTAGGGACATGGATGCAGCTGGAAACCATCATTCTTAGCAAACTATCACAAGAACAGAAAACCAAACACCACATGTTCTCACTCATAGGTGGGAATTGAACAATGAGATCACTTAGACACAGGAAGAACATCACACACGGGGCCTATTGTGGGAGGGATAGGGAGGAGGATAGCATTAGGAGATATACCTAATGTAAATGACGAGTTAATGGGTGCAGCAAACCAACATGGCACATGTATACATATGTAACAAACCTGCATTGTGCACATGTACCCTAGAACTTAAAAGTATAATAAAAATTCAATCCATTTTTTACTTCAATAAATTTTTTCTTTTTTCTTTTTTTTTAAATTTATTTATTATTATTAAACTTCAAGTTGTAGGGTACATGTGCACAATGTGCAGGTTTGCTACATATGTATACTTGTGCCATGTTGGTGCTGCACCCATCAACCCGTCATTTACATAAGGTATAACTCCCAATGCAATCCTCCCCTCCCCTCCCCATGATAGGCCCCGTGTGTGATGTTCCCTTCCCGAGTCCAAGTGATCTCATTGTTCAGTTCCCACCTATGAGTGAGAACATGCGGTGTTTGGTTTTCTGTTCTTGTGATAGTTTGCTAAGAATGATGGTTTCCAGCTGCATCCATGTCCCTACAAAGGACGCAAACTCATCCTTTTTATGGCTGCATAGTATTCCATGGTGTATATGTGCCACATTTTCTTAATCCAATCTGTCACTGATGGACATTTGGGTTGATTCCAAGTCTTTATTAGAATAGTGCTGCAATAAACATGCGTGTGCATGTGTCTTTATAGCAGCATAGTTTATAATCCTTTGGGTATATACCTAGTAATGGGATGGCTGGGTCATATGGTACATCTAGTTCTAGATCCTTGAGGAATCGCCATACTGTTTTCCATAATGGTTGAACTAGTTTACAATCCCACCAACAGTGTAAAAGTGTTCCTATTTCTCCACATCCTCTCCAGCACCTGTTGTTTCTGACTTTGAATGATCGCCATTCTAACTGGTGTGAGATGGTATCTCATTGTGGTTTTGATTTGCATTTCTCTGATGGCCAGTGATGATGAGCATTTTTCATGTGTCTGTTGGCTGTATGAATGTCTTCTTTGAGAAATGTCTGTTCATATCCTTGCCCACTTTTGATGGGGTTGTTTGTTTTTTTCTTGTAAATTTGTTTGAGTTCTTTGTAGGTTCTGGATATTAGCCCTTTGTCAGATGAGTAGATTGCAAAAATTTTCTCCCATTCTGTAGGTTGCCTGTTCACTCTGATGGTAGTTTCTTTGCTGTGCAGAAGCTCTTTAGTTTAATGAGATCCCATTTGTCAATTTTGGCTTTTGCTGCCGTTGCTGGTGTTTTAGACATGAAGTCTTTGCCCATGCCTATGTCCTGAATGGTACTACCTAGGTTTTCCTCTAGGATTTTATGGTATTAGGTCTAACATTTAAGTCTCTAATCCATCTTGAATTAATTTTCGTATAAGGAGTAAGGAAAGGATCCAGTTTCAGCTTTCTACTTATGGCTAGCCAATTTTCCCAGCACCATTTATTAAATAGGAATCCTTTCCCCATTTCTTGTTTCTCTCAGGTTTGTCAAAGATCAGATGGCTGTAGATGTGTGGTATTATTTCTGAGGACTCTGTTCTGTTCCATTGGTCTATATCTCTGTTTTGGTACCAGTACCATGCTGTTTTGGTTACTGTAGCCTTGTAGTATAGTTTGAAGTCAGGTAGCGTGATGCCTCCAGCTTTGTTCTTTTGACTTAGGATTGTCTTGGAGATGCGGGCTCTTTTTGGTTCCATATGAACTTTAAAGCAGTTTTTCCAATTCTGTGAAGAAGCTCATTGGTAGCTTGATGGGGATGGCATTGAATCTATAAATTACCTTGGGCAGTATGGCCATTTTCACGATATTGATTCTTCCTATCCATGAGCATGGTATGTTCTTCCATTTGTTTGTGTCCTCTTTATTTCACTGAGCAGTGGTTTGTAGTTCTCCTTGAAGAGGTCCTTTACATCCCTTGTAAGTTGGATTCCTAGGTATTTTATTCTCTTTGAAGCAATTGTGAATGGAAGTTCATTCCTGATTTGGCTCTCTGTTTGACTGTCACTGGTGTATAAGAATGCTTGTGATTTTTGCACATTAATTTTGTATCCTGAGACTTTGCTGAAGTTGCTTATCAGCTTAAGAAGATTTTGGGCTGAGACAATGGGGTTTTCTAAATATACAATCATGTCGTCTGCAAACAGGGACAATTTGACTTCTTCTTTTCCTAACTGAATCCCTTGATTTCTTTCTCTTGCCTGATTGCCCTAGCCAGAACTTCCAACACTATGTTGAATAGGAGTGGTGAGAGAGGGCATCCCTGTCTTGTGCCAGTTTTCAAAGGAATTTTTCCAGTTTTTGCCCATTCAGTATGATATTGGCTGTGGGTTTGTCATAAATAGCTCTTATGATTTTGAGGTACGTTCCATCAATACCGAATTTATTGAGCGTTTTTAGCATGAAGGGCTGTTGAATTTTGTCAAAAGCCTTTTCTGCATCTATTGAGATAATGATGTGGTTCTTGTCTTTGGTTCTGTTTATATGCTGGATTATGTTTATTGATTTGCGAATGTCGAACCAGCCTTGCATCCCAGGGATGAAGCCCACTTGATCATGGTGGATAAGCTTTTGATGTGCTGCTGAATCGGTTTGCCAGTATTTTATTGAGGATTTTGCATCGATGTTCATCAGGGATATTGGTCTAAAATTCTTTTTGTTGTGTCTCTGCCAGGCTTTGGTATCAGGATGATGTTGGCCTCATAAAATGAGTTAGGAGGATTCTCTTTTCTATTGATTGGAATAGTTTCAGAAGGAATGGTACCAGCTCCTCCTTGTATCTCTGGTAGAATTCAGCTGTGAATCCATCTGGTCCTGGACTTTTTGGTTGGTAGGCTATTAATTATTGCCTCAATTTCAGAGCCTACTATTGGTCTATTCAGGATTCAACTTCTTCCTGGTTTAGTCTTGGAAGAGTGTAAGTGTCCAGGAAATTATCCATTTCTTCTAGATTTTCCAGTTTATTTGCGTAGAGGTGTTTATAGTATTCTCTGATGGTAATTTGTATTTCTGTGGGGTCGGTGGTGATATCCCTTTATCATTTTTAATTGCGTCGATTTGATTCTTCTCTTTTCTTCTTTATTAGTCTTGCTAGTGGTCTGTCAATTTTGTTGATCTTTTCAAAACCAACTCCTGGATTCATTGATTTTTGGAGGGTTTTTGTGTCTCTATCTCCTTCAGTTCTGCTCTGATCTTAGTTATTTCTTGCCTTCTGCTAGCTTTCGAATGTGTTTGCTCTTGCTTCTAGTTCTTTTAATTGCGATGTTAGAGTGTCAATTTTAGATCTTTCCTGCTTTCTCTTGTGGGCATTTAGTGCTATAAATTTCCTCTACACACTGCTTTAAATGTGTCCCAGAGATTCTGGTATGTTGTATCTTTGTTCTCATTGGTTTCAAAGAACATCTTTATTTCTGCCTTCATTTCGTTATGTACCCAGTAGTCATTCAGGAGCAGGTTGTTCAGTTTCCATGTAGTTGAGCGGTTTTGATTGAGTTTCTTAGTCCTGAGTTCTAATTTGATTGCACTGTGGTCTGAGAGACAGTTTGTTATAATTTCTGTTCTTGTACATTTGCTGAGGAGTGCTTTACTTCCAATTATGTGGTCAATTTTGGAGTAAGTACGATGTGGTGCTGAGAAGAATGTATATTCTGTTGATTTGGGGTGGAGAGTTCTATAGATGTCTATTAGGTCTGCTTGCTGCAGAGATGAGTTCAATTCCTGGATCTCCTTGTTAACTTTCTGTCTCGTTGATCTGTCTAATGTTGACAGTGGAGTGTTGAAGTCTCCCATTATTATTGTATGGGAGTCTAAGTCTCTTTGTAAGTCTCTAAGGACTTGCTTTATGAATCTGGGTGCTCCTGTATTGGGTGCATATATATTTAGGATAGTTAGCTCTTCCTGTTGAATTGATCCCTTTACCATTATGTAATGGCCTTCTTTGTCTCTTTTGATCTTTATTAGTCTTGCTAGTGGTCTGTCAATTTTGTTGATCTTTCAAAACCAACTCCTGGATTCATTGATTTTTGGAGGGTTTTTGTGTCTCTATCTCCTTCAGTTCTGCTCTGATCTTAGTTATTTCTTGCCTTCTGCTAGCTTTCGAATGTGTTTGCTCTTGCTTCTCTAGTTCTTTTAATTGCGATGTTAGAGTGTCAATTTTAGATCTTTCCTGCTTTCTCTTGTGGGCATTTAGTGCTATAAATTTCCCTCTACACACTGCTTTAAATGTGTCCCAGAGATTCTGGTATGTTGTATCTTTGTTCTCATTGGTTTCAAAGAACATCTTTATTTCTGCCTTCATTTCGTTATGTACCCAGTAGTCATTCAGGAGCAGGTTGTTCAGTTTCCATGTAGTTGAGCGGTTTTGATTGAGTTTCTTAGTCCTGAGTTCTAATTTGATTGCACTGTGGTCTGAGAGACAGTTTGTTATAATTTCTGTTCTTGTACATTTGCTGAGGAGTGCTTTACTTCCAATTATGTGGTCAATTTTGGAGTAAGTACGATGTGGTGCTGAGAAGAATGTATATTCTGTTGATTTGGGGTGGAGAGTTCTATAGATGTCTATTAGGTCTGCTTGCTGCAGAGATGAGTTCAATTCCTGGATCTCCTTGTTAACTTTCTGTCTCGTTGATCTGTCTAATGTTGACAGTGGAGTGTTGAAGTCTCCCATTATTATTGTATGGGAGTCTAAGTCTCTTTGTAAGTCTCTAAGGACTTGCTTTATGAATCTGGGTGCTCCTGTATTGGGTGCATATATATTTAGGATAGTTAGCTCTTCCTGTTGAATTGATCCCTTTACCATTATGTAATGGCCTTCTTTGTCTCTTTTGATCTTTGATGGTTTAAAGTCTGTTTTATCAGAGACTAGTATTGCAACCCCGCTTTTTGTTCTCCATTTGCTTGGTAAATCTTCCTCCATCCCTTTATTTTGAGCCTATGTATGTCTCTGCGTGAGATGGGTCTCCTGAATACAGCAGACTGATGGGTCTTGACTCTTTATCCAGTTTGCCAGTCTGTGTCTTTTAATTGGAGCATTTAGTCCATTTACATTTAAGGTTAAGATTGTTATGTGTGAACTTGATCCTGCCATTATGATATTAACTGGTTATTTTGCTCGTTAGTTGATGCAGTTTCTTCCTAGCCTTGATGGTCTTTACATTTTGGCATGTTTTGCAATGGCTGGTACCGGTTGTTCCTTTCCATGTTTAGTGCTTCCTTCAGGGTCTCTTGTAAGGCAGGCCTAGTGGTGACAAAATCTCTAAGCATTTGCTTATCTGTAAAGGATTTTATTTCTCCTTCACTTATGAAACTTAGTTTGGCTGGATATAAAATCCTGGGTTTAAAATTCTTTTCTTTAAGAATGTTGAATATTGGCCCCACTCTCTTCTGGCTTGAAGAGTTTCTGCCGAGAGATCTGCTGTTAGTCTGATGGGCTTCCCTTTGTGGGTAACCCGACCTTTCTCTCTGGCTGCCCTTAAGATTTTTTCCTTCATTTCAACTTTGGTGAATCTGGCAATTATGTGTCTTGGAGTTGCTCTTCTCGAGGAGTATCTTTGTGGTGTTCTCTGTATTTCCTGGATTTGAATGTTGGCCTGCCCTACTAGGTTGGGGAAGTTCTCCTGGATGATATCCTGAAGAGTGTTTTCCAACTTGGTTCCATTTTCCCCCTCACTTTCAGGCACCCCAATCAGACGTAGATTTGGTCTTTTACATAATCCCATACTTCTTGCAGGCTTTGTTCATTTCTTTTCTTCTTTTTCTTTTGGTTTCTCTTCTCGCTTCATTTCATTCATTTGATCCTCCATCGCTGACATTCTTTCTTCCAGTTGATCGAGTCGGTTACTGAAGCTTGTGCATTTGTCACGTATTTCGTGCCATGGTTTTCGCTCTTTCATTTCGTTTGTGAGCTTCTCTGCATTAATTACTCTAGCCATCAATTCTTCCACTTTTTTCAAGATTTTTAGTTTCTTTGCGCTGGGTACGTAATTCCTCCTTTAGCTCTGAGAAATTTGATGGACTGAAGCCTTCTTCTCTCATCTCGTCAAGTCATTCTCCGTCCAGCTTTGATCCGTTGCTGGCGATGAGCTGCGCTCCTTTGCCTGGGGAGATGCGCTCTTATTTTTGAATTCCCAGCTTTTCTGCCCTGCTTTTCCCCATCTTTGTGGTTTTATCTGCCTCTGGTCTTTGATGATGGTGATGTACTGATGGGGTTTTGGTGTAGGTGTCCTTCCTGTTTGATAGCTTTCCTTCTAACAGTCAGGATCCTCAGCTGTAGGTTGTAGCTGTAGGAGATTGCTTGAGGTCCACTCCAGACCCTGTTTGCCTGGGTATCAGCAGCAGAGGCTGCAGAAGATAGAATATTTCTGAACAGCGAGTGTACCTGTCTGATTCTTGCTTTGGAAGCTTCCTCTCAGGGGTGTACTCCACCCTGTGAGGTGTGGGGTGTCAGACTGCCCCTAGTGGGGATGTCTCCCAGTTAGGCTACTCAGGGGTCAGGGACCCACTTGAGCAGGAGTCTGTCCTTCTCAGATCTCAACCTCCGTGTTGGGAGATCCACTGCTCTCTTCAAAGCTGTCAGACAGAGTCGTTTGCGTCTGCAGAGCTGCTGTGTTTGTTATTATTTACTGTGCCCTGTCCCCAGAGGTGGAGTCTACAGAGACAGGCAGGTTTCCTTGAGCTGCTGTGAGCTCCACCCAGTTCGAGCTTCCCAGCCGCTTTGTTTACCTACTTAAGCCTCAGCAATGGCGGGCGCCCCTCCCTCAGCCTCGCTGCTGCCTTGCCGGTAGATCACAGACTGCTGTGCTAGCAATGAGGGAGGCTCCGTGGGTGTGGGACCCTCCCGGCCAGGTGTGGGATATGATCTCCTGGTGTGCCTGTTTGCTTAAAGCGCAGTTTTGGGGTGGGAGTTACCCGATTTTCCAGGTGTTGTGTGTCTCAGTTCCCCTGGCTAGGAAAAGGGATTCCCTTCCCCCTTGCGCTTTCCAGGTGAGGCAATGCCTCGCCCTGCTTCAGCTCTCGCTGGTCGGGCTGCAGCAGCTGACCAGCACCGATCGTCTGGCACTCCCCAGTGAGATGAACCCAGTACCTCAGTTGAAAATGCAGAAATCACCGGTCTTCTGTGTCGCTCGCGCTGGGAGTTGGAGACTGGAGCTGTTCCTATTCGGCCATCTTGCTCCGCCCCCCGAAAGAAGCTTTCTGAGAAACGGATTTGGGTTCTCTTATTTCATCTCACAGAGTTACAGCTTTCCCTTCAAGAAACCTTTCGCTAAGACCGTTCTTGTGGAATTTGCAAAGAGATATTTGGAAGCCCATAGAGGGCTATGGTGAAAAAGGAAATCTCTTCCTTAAAAACTGGAAAGAAGCTATCTGAGAAACGGCTTTGTGTTCTGTTAATTCATCTCACAGAGTTACAGCTTTCCCCTCAACAAGCCTATCCCTAAGACTGTTCTTGTTGAATTTGCATAGTGATATTTGGAATCCCATGGAGGGCTAAGGTGAAAAAGGAAATATCTTCCGTTAAAAACTGGAAAGAAGATTTCTGAGAGACTGCTTTGGGTTCTGTTAATTCATCTCACAGAGTTACAGCTTTCCCCTCAAGAAGCCTTTCCCTAAGACTGTTCTTGTGGAATTTGCAAAGTGATATTTGGAAGCCCATAGAGAGCTATGGTGAAGAAGGAAATATCCTAAAATAAAAACCAAAAGGAATCTTACTGAGAAACTGCTTTGTGTTCTGTTAATTCGTCTCACAGAGTTACAGCTTTTCCCTTAAGAAACTTTTCTCTAAGACTGTTCTTGTGGAATTTGCAAAGTGATATTTGGAAGCCCATAGAGGGCTATGGTGAAAAAGGATATGTCTTCCGTTAAAAACTGGAAAGAATCTTTCTAAGAAACTGCTTTGTGTTTTTTTAAATTCACCTCAGAGAGTTACAGCTTTTCCTCAAGAAGCCTTTCGCTAAGACTGTTGTGTGGAATTTACAACGTGATATTTGGAAACCCATAGAGGGCTATGGTGAAAAAGGAACTATCCTAAGATAAAAACTGAAAAGAAGCTTTCTGAGAAACTGCTTTGTGTTCTGTTAATTCATCTCAGAGAGTTACAGCTTTCCCTCAAGAAGCCTTTCGCTAAGACTGTTCTTGTTGAATTTGCATAGTGATATTTGGAATCCCATGGAGGGCTAAGGTGAAAAAGGAAATATCTTCCGTTAAAAACTGGAAAGAAGATTTCTGAGAGACTGCTTTGGGTTCTGTTAATTCATCTCACAGAGTTACAGCTTTCCCCTCAAGAAGCCTTTCCCTAAGACTGTTCTTGTGGAATTTGCAAAGTGATATTTGGAAGCCCATAGAGAGCTATGGTGAAAAAGGAAATATCCTAAAATAAAAACCAAAAGGAATCTTACTGAGAAACTGCTTTGTGTTCTGTTAATTCATCTCACAGAGTTACAGCTTTGCCCTCAAGAAGCCTTTCGCTAAGACTGTTCTTGTGGAATTTGCAAAGTGATATTTGGAAGCCCATAGAGGGCTATGGTGAAAAAGGATATGTCTTCCGTTAAAAACTGGAAAGAATCTTTCTAAGAAACTGCTTTGTGTTTTTTTAAATTCACCTCAGAGAGTTACAGCTTTTCCTCAAGAAGCCTTTCGCTAAGACTGTTGTGTGGAATTTACAACGTGATATTTGGAAACCCATAGAGGGCTATGGTGAAAAAGGAACTATCCTAAGATAAAAACTGAAAAGAAGCTTTCTGAGAAACTGCTTTGTGTTCTGTTAATTCATCTCAGAGAGTTACAGCTTTCCCCTCAAGAAGCCTTTCAATGACGCAGTTCTTGTGGAATTTGCAAAGTCATATTTCGAAGCCCTTAGAGGCCTATGGTGAGAAAGGAAATATCTTCAGTTAAAAACTGGCAAGAAGCTTTCTGGAAACTGTGCTGTGTTCTGTTAATTCATCTCACAGAGTTACAGCTTTCTCCTCAAGAAACCTTTCGCTAAGACTATTCCTTTGGAGTTTGTAAGGTGATATTTGGAAGCCCATAGAGGGCTACAGTGAAAAAGGAAATATCTTCAGTTAAAAACTGGAAAGAAGGTTTTTGAGAAACTGCATTGTGTTCTGTGAATTCATCTCACAGTGTTACAGCATTACCCTCAAGAAGCCTTTCGCTAAGACTGTTCTTGTGGAATTTGCAAACTGATATTTGGAACCCTATAGAGGGCTATGGTGAAAAAGATATTATCTTCATTTAAAAAGTGGAAAGAAGCTTTCTGAGAAACTGCTTTGTGTTCTGTTAATTCATCTTACAGAGTTACACCTTTTCCCTCAAGAAGCCTTTCACTAAGACTGTTCTTGTGGAATTTGCAAAGTGATATTTGGAAGCCCCTAGAGGCCTATTGTGAGAAAGGAAATATCTTCCGTTAAAAACTGGAAAGTAGCTTTCTGAGAAATGGCTTTGTGTTCTGTTAATTCATCTCAAAGAGTTACAGCTTTCCCCTCAAGAAACCTTTCGCTAAGGCTGTTCTTGTGGAGTTTTCAAAGTGATATTTGGAAGCCCATAGATGGCTGTGCTGAAAAAGGAAATATCTTCTGTTAAAAACAGGAAAGAAGCTTTTTGGGAAACTGCATTCTGTTCTTTTAATTCATCTCACAGATTTACAGATTTCCCCTCAAAAAGCCTTTCGCTAAGACTGTTCTTGTGGAATTTGCAAAGTGATATTTGGAAGCCCATAGAGGGCTATGGAGAAAAAGGAAATATCTTCAGTTAAGAACTGGAAAGAGCTTTCTGAGAAAGGGTCTTGTGATCTCTTAAATCATTTCACAGAGTTACAGCATTCCCCTCAAGAAGCCTTTCGCTAAGACTGTTCTTGTGGAATTTTCAAAGTGATATTTGGAAGCCCATAGAGGGCTATGGTGAAAACGGAAATCTCTTCCTTAAAAACTGGAAAGAAGCTATCTGAGAAACGGCTTTGTGTTCTGTTAATTCATCTCAAAGAGTTACAGCTTTCCCCTCAAGAAGCTCTTCGCTAAGACTATTCTTGTGGAATTTGCAAAGTGATATTTGGAAGCACATAGAGAACTACGGTGAAAAAGGAAATATCTTCAGTTAAAAACTGGAAAGAAGCTTTCTGAGAAACTGCTTTGTGTTCTGTTAATTCATCTCACAGAGTTACAGCTTTCCCCTCAAGAAGCCTTTCGTGAACTATGTTTTTGTGGGATTTGCAAAGTGATATTTGGAAGCCAATAGGGTACTATGCTGAAAAAGGAAATCTCTTTCGTTAAAAACTGGAAAGAAGCTTTCTGAGAAACGGATTTGGGTTCTCTTATTTCATCTCACAGAGTTACAGCTTTCCCTTCAAGAAACCTTTCGCTAAGACTGTTCTTGTGGAATTTGCAAAGAGATATTTGGAAGCCCATAGAGGGCTATGGTGAAAAAGGAAATCTCTTCCTTAAAAACTGGAAAGAAGCTCTCTGAGAAACGGCTTTGTGTTCTGTTAATTCATCTCACAGAGTTACAGCTTTCCCCTCAAGAAGCCTTTCGCTAAGACTGTTCTTGTGGAATTTGCAAAGTGATATTTGGAACCCTATAGAGGGCTAAGGTGACAAAGATATATTCAGTTAAAAAGTGGAAAGAAGCTTTCTGAGAAACTGCTTTGTGTTCTGTTAATTCATCTCACAGAGTTACAGCTTTCCCCTCAAGAAGCCTTTCACTAAGACTGTTCTTGTGGAATTTGCCTTTTGTATTTTGGTAGAGACAGAGTTTCTCCACGTTGCCTAGGCTGATCTTGAACTCCTGGACTCACTCAGTCCACCTGGCTTGGCCTCCCA
>JAKFHT010000471.1:0-61553 GCA_023783455.1 Erythrocebus patas
TTTGTGTTCTGTTAATTCATCTCACAGAGTTACAGCTTTAACCTCAAGAAGCCTTTCTAAGACTGTTCATGTGGAATTTGCAAAGTGATATTTTGAAGCCCATAGAAGGCTGTGGTGAAAAAGGAAATATCTTCCTTTAAAAACTGGAAAGAAGCTTTCTGAGAAACTGCTTTGTGTTCTGATAATTCATCTCACAGAGTTACATCTTTCCCTTCAAGAAGCCTTTCGCTAATGCTGTTCTTGTGGAATTGGCAAAGTGATATTTTGAAGCCCTCAAAGGGCAATAGTGAAAAAGGAAATACCTTCTGTTAAATACTGGAAAGATGCTCTCTAAGAAACTGCTTTGTGTTCTGTTAATTCATCTCACAGAGTTACAGCTTTCCCTTCAAGAAGCCTTTCGCTAAAGCTGTTCTTGTGGAATTGTAAAAGTGATATTTGGAAGCCCCTAGGGGGCTATGGTGAAAAAGGAAATATCTTCCTTTAAAAACTGGAAAGAAGCTTTCTGAGAAACTGCTTTGTGTTCTGTTAATTCATCTCACAGAGTTACATCTTTCCCTTCAAGAAGCCTTTCGCTAAGGCTGTTCTTGTGGAATTGGCAAAGTGATATTTGGAAGCCCATAGAGGGCTATGGTGAAAAAGGAAATATCTTCCTTTTAAAACTGGAAAGAAGCTTTCTGAGAAACTGCTTTGTGTTCTGTTAATTCATCTCACAGAGTTACCGCTTTCCCTTCAAGAAGCCTTTTGCTAAGGCTGTTCTTATGGAATTGGCAAAGTGATATTTGGAAGCCCATAGAGGGCTATGGTGAAAAAGGAAGTATCTTCCGTTAAAAACTGGAAAGAAGCTTTCTGAGAAACTGCTTTGTGTTCTGTTAATTCATCTCACAGAGTTACAGCTTTCACCTGAAGAAGCCTTTCTCTAAGACTGTTCTTGTGGAATTGGAAAAGTGATATTTGGAAGCCCATAGATGGCTATGGTGAAAAGGAAATATCTTCCTTTAAAACTGGAAAGAAGCTTTCTGAGAAACTGCTTTGTGTTCTGTTACTTCATCTCACAGAGTTACATCTTTCCTTCAAGAAGCCTTTCTAAGGCTGTTCTTGTGGAATTGGCAAAGTGATATTTGGAAGCCCATAGAGGGCTATGGTGAAAAAGGAAATATCTTCCGTTAAATACTGGAAAGAAGCTTTCTGAGAAACTGCTTTGTGTTCTGTTAATTCTTCTCACAGAGTTACATCTTTCCCTTCAAGAAGCCTGTCGCTAAGTCTGTTCTTGTGGAATTGGCAAAGTGATATTTGGAAGCCCATAGAGGGCAATGGTGAAAAAGGAAATATCTTCATTTAAAAGCTGGAAAGAAGCTTTCTGAGAAACTGCTTTGTGTTCTGATAATTCATCTCACAGAGTTACATCTTTCCCTTCAAGAAACCTGTCGCTAGGTCTGTTCTTGTGGAATTGGTAAAGTGATATTTGGAAGCCCATAGAGGGCAATGGTGAAAAAGGAAATATCTTCCGTTAAAAACTGGAAAGAAGCTTTCTGAGAAACTGCTTTGTGTTTTGTTAATTCATCTCAAAGAGTTACAGCTTTCCCTTCAAGAAGCCTTTCGCTAAGGCTGTTCTTGTGGAATTGGCAAAGTGATATTTGGAAGCCCAAAGAGGGCAATGGTGAAAAAGGAAATATCTTCCGTTAAAAACTGGAAAGAAGCTTTCTGAGAAACTGCTTTGTGTTCTGTTAATTCATCTCACAGAGTTACAGCTTTAACCTCAAGAAGCCTTTCTCTAAGACTGTTCATGTGGAATTTGCAAAGTGATATTTTGAAGCCCATAGAAGGCTGTGGTGAAAAAGGAAATATCTTCCTTTAAAAACTGGAAAGAAGCTTTCTGAGAAACTGCTTTGTGTTCTGATAATTCATCTCACAGAGTTACATCTTTCCCTTCAAGAAGCCTTTCGCTAATGCTGTTCTTGTGGAATTGGCAAAGTGATATTTTGAAGCCCTCAAAGGGCAATAGTGAAAAAGGAAATACCTTCTGTTAAATACTGGAAAGATGCTCTCTAAGAAACTGCTTTGTGCTCTGTTAATTCATCTCACAGAGTTACAGCTTTCCCTTCAAGAAGCCTTTCGCTAAAGCTGTTCTTGTGGAATTGTAAAAGTGATATTTGGAAGCCCCTAGGGGGCTATGCTGAAAAAGGAAATATCTTCCTTTAAAAACTGGAAAGAAGCTTTCTGAGAAACTGCTTTGTGTTCTGTTAATTCATCTCACAGAGTTACATCTTTCCCTTCAAGAAGCCTTTCGCTAAGGCTGTTCTTGTGGAATTGGCAAAGTGATATTTGGAAGCCCATAGAGGCTATGGTGAAAAATATCTTCCTTTTAAAACTGGAAAGAAGCTTTCTGAGAAACTGCTTTGTGTTCTGTTAATTCATCTCACAGAGTTACCGCTTTCCCTTCAAGAAGCCTTTTGCTAAGGCTGTTCTTATGGAATTGGCAAAGTGATATTTGGAAGCCCATAGAGGGCTATGGTGAAAAAGGAAGTATCTTCCGTTAAAAACTGGAAAGAAGCTTTCTGAGAAACTGCTTTGTGTTCTGTTAATTCATCTCACAGAGTTACAGCTTTCACCTCAAGAAGCCTTTCTCTACGACTGTTCTTGTGGAATTGGAAAAGTGATATTTGGAAGCCCATAGATGGCTATGGTGAAAAAGGATATATCTTCCTTTAAAAACTGGAAAGAAGCTTTCTGAGAAACTGCTTTGTGTTCTGTTACTTCATCTCACAGAGTTACATCTTTCCTTCAGAAGCCTTTCGCTAAGGCTGTTCTTGTGGAATTGGCAAAGTGATATTTGGAAGCCCTTAGAGGGCTATGGTGAAAAGGAAATATCTTCCGTTAAATACTGGAAAGAAGCTTGAGAAACTGCTTTGTGTTCTGTTAATTCATCTCACAGAGTTACCGCTTTCCTTCAAGAAGCCTTTCTCTAAGACTGTTCTTGTGGAATTGGCAAAGTGATATTTGGAAGCCCATAGAGGGCTATGGTGAAAAAGGAAATATCTTCCATTAAAAACTGGAAAGAAGCTTTCTGAGAAACTGCTTTGTGTTCTGTTAATTCTTCTCACAGAGTTACATCTTTCCCTTCAAGAAGCCTGTCGCTAAGTCTGTTCTTGTGGAATTGGCAAAGTGATATTTGGAAGCCCATAGTGGGCAAAGGTGAAAAAGGAAATATCTTCCGTTAAAACTGGAAAAACGCTTTCTGAGAAAGTATTTTGTGTTCTGTTAATTCATCTCACAGAGTTACAGCTTTCCCTTCAAGAAGCCTTTCGCTAAGACTGTTCTTGTGGAATTGGCAAAGTGATATTAGGGAGCCCATAAGGGTCTATGTTGAAAAAGGAAATATCTTCTGTTAAGAACTGGAAAGAAGCTTTCTGAGAAACTGCTTTGTGTTCTGTTAATTCATCTCACAGAGTTACAACTTTCACCTCAGGAAGACTTTCTCTAAGCCTGTTCTTGTGGAATTGGCAAAGTGATATTTGGAAGCCCATAGAGGGCAATGGTGAAAAAGGAAATATCTTCCGTTAAAAACTGGAAAGAAGCTTTCTGAGAAACTGCTTTGTGTTCTGATAATTAATCTCACAGAGTTACAGCTTTCCCTTCAAGAAGATTGTCGCTAGGTCTGTTCTTGTGGAATTGGCAAAGTCATATTTGGAAGCCCATAAAGGGCAATGGTGAAAAAGGAAATATCTTTCTTTAAAAACTGGAAAGAAGCTTTCTGAGTAAGTGCTTTGTGTTCTGTTAATTCATCTCACAGAGTTACATCTTTCCCTTCAAGAAGCCTTTCGCTAAGGCTGTTCTTGTGGAATTGGCAAAGTGATATTTGGAAGCCCTTAGAGGGCTATCGTGAAAAAGGAAATATCTTCCTTTAAAAACTGGAAAGAAGCTTTCTGAGAAACTGCTTTGTGTTCTGATAATTCATCTCACAGAGCTACATCTTTCCCTTCAAGAAGCCTGTCGGTAGGTCTGTTCTTGTGGAATTGGCAAAGTGATATTAGGAAGCCCATAGGGGGCTAAGTTGAAAAAGGAAATATCCTCTGTTAACAACTGGAAAGAAGCTTTCTGAGAAACTGCTTTGTGTTCTGTTAATTCATCTCACAGAGTTACATCTTTCCCTTCAAGAAGCCTGTCGCTAGGTCTGTTCTTGTGGAATTGGCAAAGTGATATTTGGAAGCCCATAGAGGGCAATGGTGAAAAACGAAATATCTTCCGTTAAAAACTGGAAAGAAGCTTTCTGAGAAACTGCTTTGTGTTCTGTTAATTCATCTCAAAGAGTTACAGCTTTCCCTTCAATAAGCCTTTCGCTAAGGCTGTTCTTGTGGAATTGGCAAAGTGATATTTGGAAGCCCAAAGAGGGCAATGGTGAAAAGGAAATATCTTCCTTAAAACTGGAAAGAAGCTTTCTGAGAAACTGCTTTGTGTTCTGTTAATTCATCTCACAGAGTTACAGCTTTAACCTCAAGAAGCCTTTCTAAGACTGTTCATGTGGAATTTGCAAAGTGATATTTGGAAGCCCATAGAGGCTATGGTGAAAAGGAAATATCTTCCTTAAAACTGGAAAGAAGCTTGAGAAACTGCTTTGTGCTCTGTTAATTCATCTCACAGAGTTACAGCTTTCACCTCAAGAAGCCTTTCGCTAAGACTGTTCTTGTGGAATTGGCAAAGTGATATTTGGAAGCCCATAGAGGGCTGGTGAAAAGGAAATATCTTCCTTTAAAACTGGAAAGAAGCTTTCTGAGAAACTGCTTTGTGTTCTGTTAATTCATCTCACAGAGTTACAGCTTTCCCTTCAAGAAGCCTTCGCTAAGGCTGTTTTGTGGAATTGGCAAAGTGATATTTGGAAGCCCATAGAGGCTATGGTGAAAAGGAAATATCTTCCGTTAAAACTGGAAAGAAGCTTGAGAAACTGCTTTGTGTTCTGTTAATTCATCTCACAGAGTTACATCTTTCCTTCAAGCAGCCTTTCGCTAAGGCTGTTCTTGTGGAATTGGCAAAGGATATTTGGAAGCCCATAGAGGCTATGGTGAAAAGGAAATATCTTCCTTAAAACTGGAAAGAAGCTTTCTGAGAAACTGTTTTGTGTTCTTATAATTCATCTCACAGAGTTACATCTTTCCTTCAAGAAGCCTTTGCTAAGGCTGTTCTTGTGGAATTGGCAAAGTGATATTTGGAAGCCCATAGAGGCTATGGTGAAAAGGAAATATCTTCCTTAAAACTGGAAAGAAGCTTTCTGAGAAACTGCTTTGTGTTCTGTTAATTCATCTCACAGAGTTACAGCTTTCCTTCAAGAAGCCTTCGCTAAGGCTGTTCTTATGGAATTGGCAAAGTGATATTTGGAAGCCCATAGAGGCTATGGTGAAAAAGGAAATATCTTCATTAAAACTGGAAAGAAGCTTTCTGAGAAACTGCTTTGTGTTCTGTTAATTCATCTCACAGAGTTACATCTTCCTTCAAGAAGCCTTCGCTAAGGCTGTTCTTGTGGAATTGGCAAAGTGATATTTGGAAGCCCATAGAGGGCTATGGTGAAAAGGAAATATCTTCTGTTAAGAACTGGAAAGAAGCTTTCTGAGAAACTGCTTTGTGTTCTGTTAATTCATCTCAAAGAGTTACAGCTTTCACCTCAAGAAGCCTTTCTCTAAGACTGTTCTTGTGGAATTGGCAAAGTGATATTTGGAAGCCCATAGAGGGCAATGGTGAAAAGGAAATATCTTCCGTTAAAACTGGAAAGAAGCTTTCTGAGAAACTGCTTTGTGTTCTGATAATTAATCTCACAGAGTTACATCTTTCCTTCAAGAAGCCTGTCGCTAGGTCTGTTCTTGTGGAATTGGCAAAGGATATTTGGAAGCCCATAGAGGGCAATGGTGAAAAGGAAATATCTTCCGTTAAAACTGAAAGAAGCTTTCTGAGAAACTGCTTTGTGTTCTGTTAATTCATCTCAAGAGTTACAGCTTTCCTTCAAGAAGCCTCTCGCTAAGTCTGTTCTTGTGGAATTGGCAAGTGATATTTGGAAGCCCATAGAGGGCTATGGTGAAAAAGGAAATATCTTCCGTTAAAACTGGAAAGAAGCTTTCTGAGAAAATACTTTGTGTTCTGTTAATTCATCTCACAGAGTTACATCTTTCCCTTCAAGAAGCCTTTCGCTAAGGCTGTTCTTGTGGAATTGGCAAAGTGATATTTGGAAGCCCATAGAGGGCTATGGTGAAAAGGAAATATCTTCCTTAAAACTGGAAAGAAGCTTTCTGAGAAACTGCTTTGTGTTCTGTTAATTCATCTCAAAGAGTTACACCTTTCCTTCAAGAAGCCTTTCGCTAAGGTCTGTTCTTGTGGAATTAACAAAGTGATATTTGGAAGCCCATAGAGGGCAATGGTGAAAAGGAAATATCTTCCTTTAAAAACTGGAAAGAAGCTTTCTGAGAAACTGCTTTGTGTTCTGTTAATTCATCTCAAAGAGTTACACCTTTCCTTCAAGAAGCCTTTCGCTAAGGCTGTTCTTGTGGAATTGGCAAAGGATATTTGGAAGCCCAAAGAGGGCAATGGTGAAAAAGGAAATATCTTCCGTTAAAACTGAAAGAAGCTTTCTGAGAAACTGCTTTGTGTTCTGTTAATTCATCTCACAGAGTTACAGCTTTAACCTCAAGAAGCCTTTCGCTAAGACTGTTCTTGTGGAATTGTAAAAGTGATATTTGAAGCCCATAGAGGGCTGTGGTGAAAAGGAAATATCTTCCTTAAAACTGGAAAGAAGCTTTCTGAGAAACTGCTTTGTGTTCTGATAATTCATCTCACAGAGTTACATCTTTCCCTTCAAGAAGCCTTTCGCTAAGGCTGTTCTTGTGGAATTGGCAAAGGATATTTGGAAGCCCATAGAGGCTATGGTGAAAAGGAAATATCTTCCGTTAAAACTGGAAGAAGCTTTCTGAGAAACTGCTTTGTGTTCTGTTAATTCATCTCACAGAGTTACCGCTTTCCTTCAAGCAGCCTTTTGCTAAGGCTGTTCTTATGGAATTGGCAAAGTGATATTTGGAAGCCCATAGAGGGCTATGGTGAAAAAGGAAGTATCTTCCGTTAAAACTGGAAAGAAGCTTTCTGAGAAACTGCTTTGTGTTCTGTTAATTCATCTCACAGAGTTACAGCTTTCACCTCAAGAAGCCTTTCGCTAAGGCTGTTCTTGTGGAATTGGAAAAGTGATATTTGGAAGCCCATAGATGGCTATGGTGAAAAGGAAATATCTTCCTTAAAACTGGAAAGAAGCTTTCTGAGAAACTGCTTTGTGTTCTGTTACTTCATCTCACAGAGTTACATCTTTCCTTCAAGAAGCCTTTCGCTAAGGCTGTTCTTGTGGAATTGGCAAAGTGATATTTGGAAGCCCTTAGAGGGCTATGGTGAAAAGGAAATATCTTCCGTTAAATACTGGAAAGAAGCTTTCTGAGAAACTGCTTTGTGTTCTGTTAATTCATCTCACAGAGTTACAGCTTTCCTCAAGAAGCCTTTCGCTAAGACTGTTCTTGTGGAATTGGCAAAGTGATATTTGGAAGCCCATAGAGGCTATGGTGAAAAGGAAATATCTTCCATTAAAACTGGAAAGAAGCTTTCTGAGAAACTGCTTTGTGTTCTGTTAATTCTTCTCACAGAGTTACATCTTTCCCTTCAAGAAGCCTGTCGCTAAGTCTGTTCTTGTGGAATTGGCAAAGTGATATTTGGAAGCCCATAGTGGGCAAAGGTGAAAAAGGAAATATCTTCCGTTAAAAACTGGAAAAACGCTTTCTGAGAAAGTATTTTGTGTTCTGTTAATTCATCTCACAGAGTTACAGCTTTCCCTTCAAGAAGCCTTTCGCTAAGACTGTTCTTGTGGAATTGGCAAAGTGATGTTAGGAAGCCCATAGTGGGCTATGGTGAAAAAGGAAATATCTTCCGTTAAAAACTGGAAAGAAGCTTTCTGAGAAACTGCTTTGTGTTCTGTTAATTCATCTCAAAGAGTTTCATCTTTCCCTTCAAGAAGCCTTTCGCTAAGGTTGTTCTTGTGGAATTAACAAAGTGATATTTGGAAGCCCATAGAGGGCTATGGTGAAAGAGGAAATATCTTCCATTAAAAACTGGAAAGAAGCTTTCTGAGAAACTGCTTTGTGTTCTGTTAGTTCATCTCACAGAGTTACAGCTTTCCCTTCAAGAAGCCTGTCGCTAAGTCTGTTCTTGTGGAATTGGCAAAGTGATATTTGGAAGCCCATAAAGGGCAATGGTGAAAAAGGAAATATCTTCCGTTAAAAACTGGAAAGAAGCTTTCTGAGAAACTGCTTTGTGTTCTGCTAATTCATCTCACAGAGTTACATCTTTCCCTTCAAGAAGCCTTTCGCTAAGGCTGTTCTTGTGGAATTCGCAAAGTGATATTTGGAAGCCCATAGAGGGCTATGGTGAAAAAGGAAATATCTTTCTTTAAAAACTGGAAAGAAGCTTTCTGAGTAAGTGCTTTGTGTTCTGTTAATTCATCTCACAGAGTTACATCTTTCCCTTCAAGAAGCCTTTCGCTAAGGCTGTTCTTGTGGAATTGGCAAAGTGATATTTGGAAGCCCTTAGAGGGCTATCGTGAAAAAGGAAATATCTTCCTTTAAAAACTGGAAAGAAGCTTTCTGAGAAACTGCTTTGTGTTCTGATAATTCATCTCACAGAGCTACATCTTTCCCTTCAAGAAGCCTGTCGGTAGGTCTGTTCTTGTGGAATTGGCAAAGTGATATTTGGAAGCCCGTAGAGGGCAATGGTGAAAAAGGAAATATCTTCCATTAAAAACTGGAAAGAAGCTTTCTGAGAAACTGCTTTGTGTTCTGTTAATTCATCTCACAGAGTTACAGCTTTCCCTTCAAGAAGCCTTTCGCTAAGGCTGTTCTTGTGGAATTGGCAAAGTGATATTAGGAAGCCCATAGGGGGCTAAGTTGAAAAAGGAAATATCCTCTGTTAACAACTGGAAAGAAGCTTTCTTAGAAACTGCTTTGTGTTCTGTTAGTTCATCTCACAGAGTTACATCTTTCCCTTCAAGAAGCCTGTCGCTAGGTCTGTTCTTGTGGAATTGGCAAAGTGATATTTGGAAGCCCATAGAGGGCAATGGTGAAAAACGAAATATCTTCCGTTAAAAACTGGAAAGAAGCTTTCTGAGAAACTGCTTTGTGTTCTGTTAATTCATCTCAAAGAGTTACAGCTTTCCCTTCAATAAGCCTTTCGCTAAGGCTGTTCTTGTGGAATTGGCAAAGTGATATTTGGAAGCCCAAAGAGGGCAATGGTGAAAAAGGAAATATCTTCCTTTAAAAACTGGAAAGAAGCTTTCTGCGAAACTGCTTTGTGTTCTGTTAATTCATCTCACAGAGTTACAGCTTTAACCTCAAGAAGCCTTTCTCTAAGACTCTTCATGTGGAATTTTCAAAGTGATATTTGGAAGCCCATAGAGGGCTATGGTGAAAAAGGAAATATCTTCCGTTAAACACTGGCAAGAAGCTTTCTGAGAGACTGCTTTGTGTTCTGTTAATTCATCTCACAGAGTTACAGCTTTCCCCATAAGAAGCCTTTCTCTAAGACTGTTTTTGTGGAATTGGCAAAGTGATATTTGGAAGCCCATAGAGGTCTATGGTGAAAAAGGAAATATCTTCTGTTAAATACTGGAAAGAAGCTCTCTAAGAAACTGCTTTGTGTTCTGTTAATTCATCTCACAGAGTTACAGCTTTCCCTTCAAGAAGCCTTTCGCTAAGGCTGTTCTTGTGGAATTGGCAAAGTGATATTTGGAAGCCCATAGAGGTCTATGGTGAAAAAGGAAATATCTTCTGTTAAATACTGGAAAGAAGCTTTCTCAGAGACTGCTTTGTGTTCAGTTAATTCATCTCACAGTGTTACAGCTTTTCCCTCAGGAAGACTTTCGCTAAGGCTGTTCTTGTGGAATTGGCAAAGTGATATTTGGAAGCCCCTAGAGGGCTATGGTGAAAAAGGAAATATCTTCCTTTAAAACTGGAAAGAAGCTTTCTGAGAAACTGCTTTGTGTTCTGTTAATTCATCTCACAGAGTTACAGCTTTCCCTTCAAGAAGCCTTTCGCTAAGGCTGTTCTTATGGAATTGGCAAAGTGATATTTGGAAGCCCATAGAGGGCTATGGTGAAAAAGGAAATATCTTTCATTAAAAACTGGAAAGAAGCTTTCTGAGAAACTGCTTTGTGTTCTGTTAATTCATCTCACAGAGTTACATCTTTCCCTTCAAGAAGGCTTTCGCTAATGCTGTTCTTGTGGAATTGGCAAAGTGATATTTGGAAGCCCATAGAGGGCAATGGTGAAAAAGGAAATATCTTCTGTTAAATACTGGAAAGAAGCTCTCTGAGAAACTGCTTTGTGTTCTGTTAATTCATCTCACAGAGTTACATCTTTCCCTTCAAGAAGCCTTTCGCTAAGGCTGTTCTTGTGGAATTGGCAAAGTGATATTAGGGAGCCCATAGGGGTCTATGTTGAAAAAGGAAATATCTTCTGTTAAGAACTGGAAAGAAGCTTTCTGAGAAACTGCTTTGTGTTCTGTTAATTCATCTCACAGAGTTACCACTTTCACCTCAGGAAGCCTTTCTCTAAGACTGTTCTTGTGGAATTGGCAAAGTGATATTTGGAAGCCCATAGAGGGCAATGGTGAAAAAGGAAATATCTTCCTTTAAAAACTGGAAAGAAGCTTTCTGAGAAACTGCTTTGTGTTCTGATAATTAATCTCACAGAGTTACATCTTTCCCTTCAAGAAGCCTGTCGCTAGGTCTGTTCTTGTGGAATTGGCAAAGGCATATTTGGAAGCCCATAGAGGGCAATGGTGAAAAAGGAAATATCTTCCGTTAAAAACTGGAAAGAAGCTTTCTGAGAAACTGCTTTGTGTTCCGTAAATGCATCTCAAGAGTTACAGCTTTCCCTTCAAGAAGCCTCTCGCTAAGTCTGTTCTTGTGGCATTGGCAAGGTGATATTTGGAAGCCCATAGAGGGCTATGGTGTAAAAGGAAATATCTTCCGTTAAAAACTGGAAAGAAGCTTTCTGAGAAAATACTTTGTGTTCTGTTAATTCATCTCACAGAGTTACATCTTTCCCTTCAAGAAGCCTTTCGGTAAGGCTGTTCTTGTGGAATTGGCAAAGTGATATTTGGAAGCCCATAGAGGGCTATGGTGAAAAAGGAAATATCTTCCTTTAAAAACTGGAAAGAAGCTTTCTGAGAAACTGCATTGTGTTCTGTTAATTCATCTCACAGAGTTACCACTTTCCCTTCAAGAAGCCTTTCGCTAAGGCTGTTCTTATGGAATTGGCAAAGTGATATTTGGAAGCCCATAGAGGGCTATGGTGAAAAAGGAAATATCTTCCGTTAAAAACTGGAAAGAAGCTTTCTGAGAAACTGCTTTGTGTTCTGTTAATTCATCTCAAAGAGTTACACCTTTCCCTTCAAGAAGCCTTTCGCTAAGGCTGTTCTTGTGGAATTAACAGAGTAATATTTGGAAGCCCATAGAGGGCAATGGTGAAAAAGGAAATATCTTCCTTTAAAAGCTGCAAAGAAGCTTTCTGAGAAACTGCTTTGTGTTCTGATAATTCATCTCACAGAGTTACATCTTTCCCTTCAAGAAGCCTTTCGCTAAGGCTGTTCTTGTGGAATTGGCAAAGTGATATTTGGAAGCCCAAAGAGGGCAATGGTGAAAAAGGAAATATCTTCCGTTAAAAACTGGAAAGAAGCTTTCTGAGAAACTGCTTTGTGTTCTGTTAATTCATCTCAAAGAGTTACACCTTTCCCTTCAAGAAGCCTTTCGCTAAGGCTGTTCTTGTGGAATTAACAGAGTAATATTTGGAAGCCCATAGAGGGCAATGGTGAAAAAGGAAATATCTTCCTTTAAAAGCTGCAAAGAAGCTTTCTGAGAAACTGCTTTGTGTTCTGATAATTCATCTCACAGAGTTACATCTTTCCCTTCAAGAAGCCTGTCGCTAGGTCTGTTCTTGTGGAATTGGCAAAGTGATATTTGGAAGCCCATAGAGGGCAATGGTGAAAAAGGAAATATCTTCCGTTAAAAACTGGAAAGAAGCTTTCTGAGAAACTGCTTTGTGTTCTGTTAATTCATCTCCAAGAGTTACAGCTTTCCCTTCAATAAGCCTTTCGCTAAGGCTGTTCTTGTGGAATTGGCAAAGTGATATTTGGAAGCCCAAAGAGGGCAATGGTGAAAAAGGAAATATCTTCCCTTAAAAACTGGAAAGAAGCTTTCTGAGAAACTGCTTTGTGTTCTGTTAATTCATCTCACAGAGTTACAGCTTTCCTTCAAGAAGCCTTTCTCTAAGACTGTTCTTGTGGAATTTGCAAAGTGATATTTGGAAGCCCATAGAGGGCAATGGTGAAAAGGAAATATCTTCCTTTAAAACTGGAAAGAAGCTTTCTGAGAAACTGCTTTGTGTTCTGTTAATTCATCTCACAGAGTTACATCTTTCCTTCAAGAAGCCTTTCGCTAAGGCTGTTCTTGTGGAATTGGCAAAGTGATATTTTGAAGCCCTCAGAGGGCAATAGTGAAAAGGAAATATCTTCTGTTAAATACTGGAAAGAAGCTCTGAGAAACTGCTTTGTGTTCTGTTAATTCATCTCACAGAGTTACAGCTTTCCTTCAAGCCTTTCGCTAAGGCTGTTCTTGTGGAATTGGCAAAGTGATATTTGGAAGCCCATAGAGGGCTATGGTGAAAAGGAAATATCTTCCGTTAAAACTGGAAAGAAGCTTTCTGAGAAACTGCTTTGTGTTCTGTTAATTCATCTCACAGAGTTACATCTTTCCTTCAAGAAGCCTTTCGCTAAGGCTGTTCTTGTGGAATTGGCAAAGTGATATTTGGAAGCCCATAGAGGGCTATGGTGAAAAGGAAATATCTTCCTTTAAAACTGGAAAGAAGCTTTCTGAGAAACTGCTTTGTGTTCTGTTAATTCATCTCACAGAGTTACATCTTTCCTTCAAGAAGCCTTTCGCTAAGGCTGTTCTTGTGGAATTGGCAAAGTGATATTTGGAAGCCCATAGAGGGCTATGGTGAAAAAGGAAATATCTTCCTTAAAACTGGAAAGAAGCTTTCTGAGAAACTGCTTTGTGTTCTGTTCATCTCACAGAGTTACATCTTTCCTTCAAGAAGCCTTTCTCTAAGCTGTTCTTGTGGAATTGGCAAAGGATATTTGGAAGCCCATAGAGGGCTATGGTGAAAAAGGAAATATCTTCCGTTAAAAACTGGAAAGAAGCTTGAGAAACTGCTTTGTGTTCTGTTAATTCATCTCACAGAGTTACATCCTTTCCTTCAAGAAGCCTTTCGCTAAGGCTGTTCTTGTGGAATTGGCAAAGTGATATTTGGAAGCCCATAGAGGGCAATGGTGAAAAAGGAAATATCTTCCGTTAAAAACTGGAAAGAAGCTTTCTGAGAAACTGCTTTGTGTTCTATTAATTCATCTCACAGAGTTACAGCTTTCCTTCAAGAAGCCTTTCGCTAAGGCTGTTCTTGTGGAATTGGCAAAGTGATATTTGGAAGCCCATAGAGGGCTATGGTGAAAAAGGAAATATCTTCCGTTAAAAACTGGAAAGAAGCTTTCTGAGAAACTGCTTTGTGTTCTGTTAATTCATCTCACAGAGTTACAGCTTTCCCTTCAATAAGCCTTTCGCTAAGGCTGTTCTTGTGGAATTGGCAAAGTGATATTTGGAAGCCCATAGAGGGCAATGGTGAAAAAGGAAATATCTTCCGTTAAAAACTGGAAAGAAGCTTTCTGAGAAACTGCTTTGTGTTCTGTTAATTCATCTCACAGAGTTACAGCTTTCCTTCAAGAAGCCTTTCTCTAAGACTGTTCATGTGGAATTTGCAAAGTGATATTTGAAGCCCATAGAGGGCTGGTGAAAAAGGAAATATCTTCCTTTAAAACTGGAAAGAAGCTTTCTGAGAAACTGCTTTGTGTTCTGTTAATTCATCTCACAGAGTTACATCTTTCCTTCAAGAAGCCTTTTCGCTGTTCTTGTGGAATTGGCAAAGTGATATTTGAAGCCCATAGAGGGCTATGGTGAAAAAGGAAATATCTTCCTGTTAAAACTGGAAAGAAGCTCTGAAACTGCTTTGTGTTCTGTTAATTCATCTCACAGAGTTACAGCTTTCCTTCAAGAAGCCTTTTCTAAAGCTGTTCTTGTGGAATTGGCAAAGTGATATTTGGAAGCCCATAGAGGCTATGGTGAAAAGGAAATATCTTCCTTTAAAACTGGAAAGAAGCTTTCTGAGAAACTGCTTTGTGTTCTGTTAATTCATCTCACAGAGTTACATCTTTCCTTCAAGAAGCCTTTCGCTAAGGCTGTTCTTGTGGAATTGGCAAAGTGATATTTGGAAGCCCATAGAGGGCTATGGTGAAAAGGAAATATCTTCCTTAAAACTGGAAAGAAGCTTTCTGAGAAACTGCTTTGTGTTCTGTTAATTCATCTCACAGAGTTACATCTTTCCTTCAAGAAGCCTTTGCTAAGGCTGTTCTTGTGGAATTGGCAAAGTGATATTTGGAAGCCCATAGAGGGCTGGTGAAAAGGAAATATCTTCCGTTAAAAACTGGAAAGAAGCTTTCTGAGAAACTGCTTTGTGTTCTGTTAATTCATCTCACAGAGTTACAGCTTTCCTTCAAGAAGCCTTTCGCTAAGGCTGTTCTTGTGGAATTGGCAAAGTGATATTTGGAAGCCCATAGAGGGCTATGGTGAAAAAGGAAATATCTTCCTTTAAAACTGGAAAGAAGCTTGAGAAACTGCTTTGTGTTCTGTTAATTCATCTCACAGAGTTACATCTTTCCTTCAAGAAGCCTTCGCTAAGGCTGTTCTTGTGGAATTGGCAAAGTGATATTTGGAAGCCCATAGAGGGCTATGGTGAAAAGGAAATATCTTCCGTTAAAACTGGAAAGAAGCTTTCTGAGAAACTGCTTTGTGTTCTGTTAATTCATCTCACAGAGTTACAGCTTTCCTTCAAGAAGCCTTTCGCTAAGACTGTTCTTGTGGAATTGGCAAAGTGATATTTGGAAGCCCATAGAGGGCAATGGTGAAAAGGAAATATCTTCCTTTAAAACTGGAAAGAAGCTTGAGAAACTGCTTTGTGTTCTGTTAATTCATCTCACAGAGTTACATCTTTCCTTCAAGAAGCCTGTCCTTTCTAAGGCTGTTCTTGTGGAATTGGCAAAGTGATATTTGGAAGCCCATAGAGGGCTATGGTGAAAAAGGAAATATCTTCCGTTAAAAACTGGAAAGAAGCTTTCTGAGAAACTGCTTTGTGTTCTGTTAATTCATCTCACAGAGTTACATCTTTCCTTCAAGAAGCCTTTCGCTAAGACTGTTCTTGTGGAATTGGCAAAGTGATATTTGGAAGCCCATAGAGGGCAATGGTGAAAAGGAAATATCTTCCGTTAAAAACTGGAAAGAAGCTTTCTGAGAAACTGCTTTGTGTTCTGTTAATTCATCTCACAGAGTTACAGCTTTCCTTCAAGAAGCCTTTCGCTAAGGCTGTTCTTGTGGAATTGGCAAAGTGATATTTGGAAGCCCATAGAGGGCTATGGTGAAAAGGAAATATCTTCTGTTAAAACTGGAAAGAAGCTTGAGAAACTGCTTTGTGTTCTGTTAATTCATCTCACAGAGTTACATCTTTCCTTCAAGAAGCCTTTCGCTAAGCTGTTCTTGTGGAATTGGCAAAGTGATATTTGGAAGCCCATAGAGGGCAATGGTGAAAAGGAAATATCTTCCGTTAAAAACTGGAAAGAAGCTTTCTGAGAAACTGCTTTGTGTTCTGTTAATTCATCTCACAGAGTTACAGCTTTCCTTCAAGAAGCCTTTCGCTAAGTCTGTTCTTGTGGAATTGGCAAAGTGATATTTGGAAGCCCATAGAGGGCAATGGTGAAAAGGAAATATCTTCCGTTAAAAACTGGAAAGAAGCTTTCTGAGAAACTGCTTTGTGTTCTGTTAATTCATCTCACAGAGTTACATCTTTCCTTCAAGAAGCCTTTCGCTAAGACTGTTCTTGTGGAATTGGCAAAGTGATATTTGGAAGCCCATAGAGGGCTGTGGTGAAAAGGAAATATCTTCCGTTAAAAACTGGAAAGAAGCTTTCTGAGAAACTGCTTTGTGTTCTGTTAATTCATCTCACAGAGTTACATCTTTCCTTCAAGAAGCCTTTCGCTAAGGCTGTTCTTGTGGAATTGGCAAAGTGATATTTGGAAGCCCATAGAGGGCTATGGTGAAAAATATCTTCCTTTAAAACTGGAAAGAAGCTTTCTGAGAAACTGCTTTGTGTTTCCTTACTTCATCTCACAGAGTTACATCTTCCCCTTCAAGAAGCCTTTCGCTAAGGCTGTTCTTGTGGAATTGGCAAAGTGATATTTGGAAGCCCATAGAGGGCAATGGTGAAAAAGGAAATATCTTCCGTTAAAAACTGGAAAGAAGCTTTCTGAGAAACTGCTTTGTGTTCTGTTAATTCATCTCACAGAGTTACAGCTTTCCCTTCAAGAACCCTTTCGCTAAGGCTGTTCTTGTGGAATTGGCAAAGTGATATTATGAAGCCCATAGAGGGCTATGGTGAAAAAGGAAATATCTTCCTTTAAAACTGGAAAGAAGCTTTCTGAGAAACTGCTTTGTGTTCTGTTAATTCATCTCACAGAGTTACATCTTTCCCTTCAAGAAGCCTTTCGCTAAGCTGTTCTTGTGGAATTGGCAAAGTGATATTTGGAAGCCCATAGAGGGCTATGGTGAAAAAGGAAATATCTTCCGTTAAAAACTGGAAAGAAGCTTTCTGAGAAACTGCTTTGTGTTCTGTTAATTCATCTCACAGAGTTACATCTTTCCCTTCAAGAAGCCTGTCGCTAAGGCTGTTCTTGTGGAATTGGCAAAGTGATATTTGGAAGCCCATAGAGGGCTATGGTGAAAAAGGAAATATCTTCCTTTTAAAACTGGAAAGAAGCTTTCTGAGAAACTGCTTTGTGTTCTGTTAATTCATCTCACAGAGTTACATCTTTCCCTTCAAAGCCTTTCTCTAAGGCTGTTCTTGTGGAATTGGCAAAGTGATATTTGGAAGCCCATAGAGGGCAATGGTGAAAAGGAAATATCTTCCGTTAAAACTGGAAAGAAGCTTTCTGAGAAACTGCTTTGTGTTCTGATAATTCATCTCACAGAGTTACATCTTTCCTTCAAGAAGCCTTTCGCTAGGTCTGTTCTTGTGGAATTGGCAAAGTGATATTTGGAAGCCCATAGGGCTATGGTGAAAAGGAAATATCTTCCGTTAAAACTGGAAAGAAGCTTTCTGAGAAACTGCTTTGTGTTCTGTTAATTCATCTCACAGAGTTACAGCTTTCCTTCAAGAAGCCTTTCGCTAAGTCTGTTCTTGTGGAATTGGCAAAGTGATATTTGGAAGCCCATAGAGGGCTATGGTGAAAAGGAAATATCTTCCTTAAAACTGGAAAGAAGCTTTCTGAGAAACTGCTTTGTGTTCTGTTAATTCATCTCACAGAGTTACATCTTTCCTTCAAGAAGCCTTTCGCTAAGGCTGTTCTTGTGGAATTGGCAAAGTGATATTTGGAAGCCCATAGAGGGCTATGGTGAAAAGGAAATATCTTCCTTAAAACTGGAAAGAAGCTCTGAGAAACTGCTTTGTGTTCTGTTAATTCATCTCACAGAGTTACATCTTTCCTTCAAGAAGCCTTTCGCTAAGGCTGTTCTTGTGGAATTGGCAAAGTGATATTTGGAAGCCCATAGAGGGCTATGGTGAAAAGGAAATATCTTCCGTTAAAACTGGAAAGAAGCTTTCTGAGAAACTGCTTTGTGTTCTGTTAATTCATCTCACAGAGTTACATCTTTCCTTCAAGAAGCCTTTCGCTAAGGCTGTTCTTGTGGAATTGGCAAAGTGATATTTGGAAGCCCATAGAGGGCTATGGTGAAAAGGAAATATCTTCCGTTAAAACTGGAAAGAAGCTTTCTGAGAAACTGCTTTGTGTTCTGTTAATTCATCTCACAGAGTTACAGCTTTCCTTCAAGAAGCCTTTCGCTAAGCTGTTCTTGTGGAATTGGCAAAGTGATATTTGGAAGCCCATAGAGGGCTATGGTGAAAAGGAAATATCTTCCTTTAAAACTGGAAAGAAGCTTTCTGAGAAACTGCTTTGTGTTCTGTTAATTCATCTCACAGAGTTACAGCTTTCCCTTCAAGAAGCCTTTCTCTAAGACTGTTCTTGTGGAATTGGCAAAGTGATATTTGGAAGCCCATAGGGCTATGGTGAAAAGGAAATATCTTCCGTTAAAAACTGGAAAGAAGCTTTCTGAGAAACTGCTTTGTGTTCTGTTAATTCATCTCACAGAGTTACAGCTTTCCTTCAAGAAGCCTTTCGCTAAGGCTGTTCTTGTGGAATTGGCAAAGTGATATTTGGAAGCCCATAGAGGGCTATGGTGAAAAGGAAATATCTTCCGTTAAAACTGGAAAGAAGCTTTCTGAGAAACTGCTTTGTGTTCTGTTAATTCATCTCACAGAGTTACATCTTTCCTTCAAGAAGCCTTTCGCTAAGGCTGTTCTTGGGAATTGGCAAAGTGATATTTGGAAGCCCATAGAGGGCAATGGTGAAAAAGGAAATATCTTCCATTAAAAACTGGAAAGAAGCTTTCTGAGAAACTGCTTTGTGTTCTGTTAATTCATCTCACAGAGTTACATCTTTCCTTCAAGAAGCCTTCGCTAAGGCTGTTCTTGTGGAATTGGCAAAGTGATATTTGGAAGCCCATAGAGGGCTATGGTGAAAAGGAAATATCTTCCGTTAAAAACTGGAAAGAAGCTTTCTGAGAAACTGCTTTGTGTTCTGTTAATTCATCTCACAGAGTTACATCTTTCCTTCAAGAAGCCTTTCGCTAAGACTGTTCTTGTGGAATTGGCAAAGTGATATTTGGAAGCCCATAGAGGGCTATGGTGAAAAGGAAATATCTTCCGTTAAAACTGGAAAGAAGCTTTCTGAGAAACTGCTTTGTGTTCTGTTAATTCATCTCACAGAGTTACAGCTTTCCCTTCAAGAAGCCTTTCTAAGACTGTTCTTGTGGAATTGGCAAAGTGATATTTGGAAGCCCATAGAGGGCAATGGTGAAAAAGGAAATATCTTCCGTTAAAACTGGAAAGAAGCTTTCTGAGAAACTGCTTTGTGTTCTGTTAATTCATCTCACAGAGTTACAGCTTTCCCTTCAAGAAGCCTTTCGCTAGGTCTGTTCTTGTGGAATTGGCAAAGTGATATTTGGAAGCCCATAGAGGGCAATGGTGAAAAAGGAAATATCTTCCGTTAAAAACTGGAAAGAAGCTTTCTGAAACTGCTTTGTGTTCTGTTAATTCATCTCACAGAGTTACAGCTTTCCTTCAAGAAGCCTTTCGCTAAGGCTGTTCTTGTGGAATTGGCAAAGTGATATTTGGAAGCCCATAGAGGGCAATGGTGAAAAAGGAAATATCTTCCTTTAAAAACTGGAAAGAAGCTTTCTGAGAAACTGCTTTGTGTTCTGTTAATTCATCTCACAGAGTTACAGCTTTCCTTCAAGAAGCCTTTCTCTAAGCTGTTCTTGTGGAATTGGCAAAGTGATATTTGGAAGCCCATAGAGGGCTATGGTGAAAAAGGAAATATCTTCCGTTAAAAACTGGAAAGAAGCTTTCTGAGAAACTGCTTTGTGTTCTGTTAATTCATCTCACAGAGTTACATCTTTCCTTCAAGAAGCCTTTCTAAGGCTGTTCTTGTGGAATTGGCAAAGTGATATTTGAAGCCCATAGAGGGCTATGGTGAAAAAGGAAATATCTTCCGTTAAAAACTGGAAAGAAGCTTTCTGAGAAACTGCTTTGTGTTCTGTTAATTCATCTCACAGAGTTACATCTTTCCTTCAAGAAGCCTTTCGCTAAGGCTGTTCTTGTGGAATTGGCAAAGTGATATTTGGAAGCCCATAGAGGGCAATGGTGAAAAAGGAAATATCTTCTGTTAAATACTGGAAAGAAGCTTTCTGAGAAACTGCTTTGTGTTCTGTTAATTCATCTCACAGAGTTACAGCTTTCCTTCAAGAAGCCTTTCTCTAAGGCTGTTCTTGTGGAATTGGCAAAGTGATATTTGGAAGCCCATAGAGGGCAATGGTGAAAAAGGAAATATCTTCCTTAAAACTGGAAAGAAGCTTTCTGAGAAACTGCTTTGTGTTCTGTTAATTCATCTCAGAGTTACATCTTTCCTTCAAGAAGCCTTTCGCTAAGGCTGTTCTTGTGGAATTGGCAAAGTGATATTTGGAAGCCCATAGAGGGCAATGGTGAAAAGGAAATATCTTCCGTTAAAAACTGGAAAGAAGCTTTCTGAGAAACTGCTTTGTGTTCTGTTAATTCATCTCACAGAGTTACATCTTTCCCTTCAAGAAGCCTTTCGCTAAGGCTGTTCTTGTGGAATTGGCAAAGTGATATTTGGAAGCCCATAGAGGGCTATGGTGAAAAGGAAATATCTTCCTGTTAAAACTGGAAAGAAGCTTTCTGAGAAACTGCTTTGTGTTCTGTTAATTCATCTCACAGAGTTACATCTTTCCCTTCAAAAGCCTTTCGCTAAGTCTGTTCTTGTGGAATTGGCAAAGTGATATTTGGAAGCCCATAGAGGCAATGGTGAAAAGGAAATATCTTCCGTTAAAAACTGGAAAGAAGCTTTCTGAGAAACTGCTTTGTGTTCTGTTAATTCATCTCACAGAGTTACAGCTTTCCTTCAAGAAGCCTTTCGCTAAGGCTGTTCTTGTGGAATTGGCAAGTGATATTTGGAAGCCCATAGGGCTATGGTGAAAAAGGAAATATCTTCTGTTAAAAACTGGAAAGAAGCTTTCTGAGAAACTGCTTTGTGTTCTGTTAATTCATCTCACAGAGTTACATCTTTCCCTTCAAGAAGCCTTTCTAAGGCTGTTCTTGTGGAATTGCAAAGTGATATTTGGAAGCCCATAGAGGGCAATGGTGAAAAAGGAAATATCTTCCTTTAAAACTGGAAAGAAGCTTTCTGAGAAACTGCTTTGTGTTCTGATAATTCATCTCACAGAGTTACATCTTTCCCTTCAAGAAGCCTGTCGCTAGGTCTGTTCTTGTGGAATTGGCAAAGTGATATTTGGAAGCCCATAGGGCTATGGTGAAAAGGAAATATCTTCCGTTAAAAACTGGAAAGAAGCTTTCTGAGAAACTGCTTTGTGTTCTGTTAATTCATCTCACAGAGTTACAGCTTTCCCTTCAATAAGCCTTTCGCTAAGGCTGTTCTTGTGGAATTGGCAAAGTGATATTTGGAAGCCCAAAGAGGGCAATGGTGAAAAAGGAAATATCTTCCGTTAAAAACTGGAAAGAAGCTTTCTGAGAAACTGCTTTGTGTTCTGTTAATTCATCTCACAGAGTTACAGCTTTCCTTCAAGAAGCCTTTCTCTAAGACTGTTCTTGTGGAATTGGCAAAGTGATATTTGAAGCCCATAGAGGGCTATGGTGAAAAAGGAAATATCTTCCTTTAAAAACTGGAAAGAAGCTTTCTGAGAAACTGCTTTGTGTTCTGTTAATTCATCTCACAGAGTTACATCTTTCCCTTCAAGAAGCCTTTCGCTAATGCTGTTCTTGTGGAATTGGCAAAGTGATATTTGAAGCCCATAGAGGGCTATGGTGAAAAAGGAAATATCTTCCTGTTAAATACTGGAAAGAAGCTCTCTAAGAAACTGCTTTGTGTTCTGTTAATTCATCTCACAGAGTTACAGCTTTCCCTTCAAGAAGCCTTTCGCTAAGGCTGTTCTTGTGGAATTGGCAAAGTGATATTTGGAAGCCCATAGAGGCTATGGTGAAAAAGAAATATCTTCTGTTAAAACTGGAAAGAAGCTTTCTGAGAAACTGCTTTGTGTTCTGTTAATTCATCTCACAGAGTTACATCTTTCCTTCAAGAAGCCTTTCGCTAAGGCTGTTCTTGTGGAATTGGCAAAGTGATATTTGGAAGCCCATAGAGGGCTATGGTGAAAAAATATCTTCCTTTAAAACTGGAAAGAAGCTTTCTGAGAAACTGCTTTGTGTTCTGTTAATTCATCTCACAGAGTTACAGCTTTCCCTTCAAGAAGCCTTTCGCTAAGGGTGTTCTTATGGAATTGGCAAAGTGATATTTGGAAGCCCATAGAGGGCTATGGTGAAAAAGGAAATATCTTCCGTTAAAAACTGGAAAGAAGCTTTCTGAGAAACTGCTTTGTGTTCTGTTAATTCATCTCACAGAGTTACACCTTTCCTTCAAGAAGCCTTTCGCTAAGGCTGTTCTTGTGGAATTGGCAAAGTGATATTTGGAAGCCCATAGAGGGCTATGGTGAAAAATATCTTCCTTAAAACTGGAAAGAAGCTTTCTGAGAAACTGCTTTGTGTTCTGTTAATTCATCTCACAGAGTTACAGCTTTCCTTCAAGAAGCCTTTCTCTAAGACTGTTCTTGTGGAATTGGCAAAGTGATATTTGGAAGCCCATAGAGGCTATGGTGAAAAAATATCTTCCTTTAAAAACTGGAAAGAAGCTTTCTGAGAAACTGCTTTGTGTTCTGTTAATTCATCTCACAGAGTTACATCTTTCCTTCAAGAAGCCTTTCGCTAAGGCTGTTCTTGTGGAATTGGCAAAGTGATATTTGGAAGCCCATAGAGGCTATGGTGAAAAGGAAATATCTTCCTTTAAAAACTGGAAAGAAGCTCTGAGAAACTGCTTTGTGTTCTGTTAATTCATCTCACAGAGTTACAGCTTTCCTTCAAGAAGCCTTCGCTAAGGCTGTTCTTGTGGAATTGGCAAAGTGATATTTGGAAGCCCATAGAGGGCTATGGTGAAAAGGAAATATCTTCCGTTAAAAACTGGAAAGAAGCTCTGAGAAACTGCTTTGTGTTCTGTTAATTCATCTCACAGAGTTACATCTTTCCTTCAAAAGCCTTTCGCTAAGGCTGTTCTTGTGGAATTGGCAAAGTGATATTTGGAAGCCCATAGAGGGCTATGGTGAAAAAGGAAATATCTTCCTTTAAAACTGGAAAGAAGCTTTCTGAGAAACTGCTTTGTGTTCTGTTAATTCATCTCACAGAGTTACATCTTTCCTTCAAGAAGCCTTTCTCTAAGACTGTTCTTGTGGAATTGGCAAAGTGATATTTGGAAGCCCTTAGAGGGCAATGGTGAAAAAGGAAATATCTTCCATTAAAAACTGGAAAGAAGCTTTCTGAGAAACTGCTTTGTGTTCTGTTAATTCATCTCAGAGTTACAGCTTTCCTTCAAGAAGCCTTTCGCTAAGGCTGTTCTTGTGGAATTGGCAAAGTGATATTTGAAGCCCATAGAGGGCTATGGGGAAAAGGAAATATCTTCCATTAAAAACTGGAAAGAAGCTTTCTGAGAAACTGCTTTGTGTTCCGTTAATTCATCTCACAGAGTTACATCTTTCCCTTCAAGAAGCCTTTCGCTAAGGCTGTTCTTGTGGAATTAACAAAGTGATATATGGAAGCCCATAGAGGGCTATGGTGAAAAAGGAAATATCTTCCATTAAGAACTGGAAAGAAGCTTTCTGAGAAACTGCTTTGTGTTCTGTTAAGTCATCTCACAGAGTGACAGCTTTTCCTTCAAGAAGCCTGTCGCTAAGTCTGTTCTTGTGGAATTGGCAAAATGATATTTGGAAGCCCATAGGGCAATGGTGAAAAGGAAATATCTTCCGTTTGAAACTGGAAAGAAGCTTTCTGAGAAACTGCTTTGTGTTCTGTTAATTCATCTCACAGAGTTGCAGCTTTCCCTTCAAGAAGCCTTTCGCTAATGCTGTTCTTGTGGAATTGGCAAAGTGATATTTGGAAGCCCAAATTGGGCTATGGTGAAAAAGGAAATATCTTCCGTTAAATACTGGAAAGAAGCTATCTGAGAAACTGCTTTGTGTTCTGTTAATTCATCTCACAGAGTTACAGCTTTCCCTTCAAGAACCCTTTCGCTAATGCTGTTCTTGTGGAATTGGCAAAGTGATATTTGGAAGCCCAAACAGGGCTATGGTGAAAAAGGAAATATCTTCCGTTAAAAACTGGAAAGAAGCTTTCTGAGAAACTGCTTTGTGTTCTGTTAATTCATCTCACAGAGTTACATCTTTCCCTTCAAGAAGCCTGTCTCTAAGTCTGTTCTTTTGGAATTGGGAAAGTGATATTTGGAAGCCCATAGTGGGCAATGGTGAAAAAGGAAATATCTTCCGTTAAAAATTGGAAAGAAGCTTTCTGAGAAAGTACTTTGTGTTCTGTTAATTCATCTCACAGAGTTACAGCTTTCCCTTCAAGAAGCCTTTCGCTAAGGCTGTTCTTGTGGAATTGGCAAAGTGATATTTGGAAGCCCATAGAGGGCTATGGTGAAAAGGAAATATCTTCTGTTAAGAACTGGAAAGAAGCTTGAGAAATTGTTTGTGTTCTGTTAATTCATCTCACAGAGAAACAACTTTCACCTCAAGAAGCCTTTCGCTAAGACTGTTCTTGTGGAATTTGCAGAGTGATATTTGGAAGCCCATAGAGGGCATGGTGAAAAGGAAATATCTTCCTTTAAAAGCTGGAAAGAAGCCTTCTGAGAAACTGCTTTGTGTTCTGATAATTCATCTCACAGAGTTACATCTTTCCTTCAAGAAGCCTTTCGCTAAGGCTGTTCTTGTGGAATTGGCAAAGTGATATTTGGAAGCCCATAGAGGGCTAGGTTGAAAAAGGAAATATCTTCTGTTAAGAACTGGAAAGAAGCTTTCTGAGAAATTGTTTGTGTTCTGTTAATTCATCTCACAGAGAAACAACTTTCACCTCAAGAAGCCTTTCTCTAAGACTGTTCTTGTGGAATTTGCAGAGTGATATTTGGAAGCCCATAGAGGGCAATGGTGAAAAGGAAATATCTTCCTTTAAAAGCTGGAAAGAAGCCTTCTGAGAAACTGCTTTGTGTTCTGATAATTCATCTCACAGAGTTACATCTTTCCCTTCAAGAAGCCTGTCGCTAGGTCTGTTCTTGTGGAATTCGGAAAGTGATATTTGGAAGCCCATAGTGGGCAATGGTGAAAAAGGAAATATCTTCCGTTAAAAACTGGAAAGAAGCGTTCTGAGAAACTGCTTTGTGTTTTGTTATTCATCTCACAGAGTTACATCTTTCCCTTCAATAAGCCTTTCGCTAAGGCTGTTTTGTGGAATTGGCAAGGTGATATTAGGAATCCCATAGAGGGCTATGGTGAAAAAGGTAATATCTTCCGTTAAAAACTGGAAAGAAGCTTTCTGAGAAACTGCTTTGTGTTCTGTTAATTCATCTCACAGAGTTACATTTTTCCCTTCAAGAAGCCTTTCGCTAATGCTGTTATTTTGGAATTGGCAAGGTGATATTTGGAAGCCCTTACAGGGCAATGGTGAAAAAGGAAATATCTTCTGTTAAATACTGGAAAGAAGCTCTCTGAGAAACTGTTTTGTGTTCTGTTAATTCATCTCACAGAGTTACAGCTTTCCCTTCAAGAAGCCTTTCGCTAAGTCTGTTCTTGTGGAATTGGCAAAGTGATATTTGGAAGCCCATAGAGGATATGGTGAAAAAGGAAATATCTTCCGTTAAAAGTGGAAAGAAGCTTGAGAAACTGCTTTGTGTTCTGTTAATTCATCTCACAGAGTTACCGCTTTCCCTTCAAGAAGCCTTTCGCTAAGGCTGTTCTTGTGGAATTGGCAAACTGATATTTGGAAGCCCATAGAGGGCTATGGTGAAAAAGGAAGTATCTTCCGTTAAAAACTGGAAAGAAGCTTTCTGAGAAACTGCTTTGTGTTCTGTTAATTCATCTCACAGAGTTACAGCTTTCACCTCAAGAAGCCTTTCTCTAAGACTGTTCTTGTGGAATTGGAAAAGTGATATTTGGAAGCCCATAGAGGGCTATGGTGTAAAAGGAAATATCTTCCTTTAAAAACTGGAAATAAGCTTTCTGAGAAACTGCTTTGTGTTTTGTTACTTCATCTCACAGAGTTACATCTTTCCCTTCAATAAGCCTTTCGCTAAGGCTGTTCTTGTCGAATTGGCAAAGTGATATTAGGAAGCCCATAGAGGGCTATGGTGAAAAAGGAAATATCTTCCCTTAAAAACTGGAAAGAAGCTTTCTGAGAAACTGCTTTGTGTTCTGTTAATTCATCTCACAGATTTACATCTTTCCCTTCAAGAAGGCTTTCGCTAATGCTGTTCTTGTGGAATTGGCAAAGTGATATTTGGAAGCCCATAGAGGGCAATGGTGAAAAAGGAAATATCTTCTGTTATATACTGGAAAGAAGCTCTCTGAGAAACTGCTTTGTGTTCTGTTAATTTATCTCACAGAGTTACATCTTTCCCTTCAAGAAACCTTTCGCTAAGGCTGTTCTTGTGGAATTGGCAAAGTGATATTAGGGAGCCAATAGGGGTCTATGTTGAAAAAGGAAATATCTTCTTTTAAGAACTGGAAAGAAGCTTTCTGAGAAACTGCTTTGTGTTCTGTTAATTCATCTCACGGAGTTACAACTTTCACCTCAGGAAGCCTTTCTCTAAGACTGTTCTTGTGGAATTGGCAAAGTGATATTTGGAAGCCCATAGAGGGCAATGGTGAAAAAGGAAATATCTTCCCTTAAAAACTGGAAAGAAGCTTTCTGAGAAACTGCTTTGTGTTTTGTTAATTCATCTCACAGAGTTGCAGCTGTCCCTTCGAGAAGCCTTTCGCTAAGGCTATTCTTGTGGAATTGGCAAAGTGATATTTGGAAGCCCTTAGAGGGCAATGGTGTAAAAGGAAATATCTTCCATTAAAAACTCGAAAGAAGCTTTCTGAGAAACTGCTTTGTGTTCTGTTAATTCATCTCACATAGTTACAGCTTTGCCTTCAAGAAGCCTTTCGCTAAGGGTGTTCTTGTGTTCTTTTTTTAATCAAATCTGACCATCTCTGACTTTGTTGGAATATTTAGATTTTTTTCTATTTAATTTATTTCTTGATTTTGTTAGGTTTTATTCTATCAGCACATAGTTGTTTCTATTTGTCCCTACTGTACTTTGTACAGCTTTTTATGTCATCTTCGGAAAGAAATTGAAAATATTTTATAATTCTGTTTTATCTCCTTTCATAGCTTATTTGCTATAAATCTTTGTTATGTATGTAGTTGCTTTAGCATTTATATATGCATCTTTAATGTTTCAGTCTACTTTCAAGTGATATACCATTTTACATATAACAACTTTACTATAATGTATTTCCATGTCTCCTTTCCACATGTCCGTGTTGTTACTGAGATACATTTTACTTTTAAATGTGTTTTTAAAAATCCCATAGTACATTTTCTTTTTTGCCTGTTTGTTTAAACAGTATATTGCCTCTGAAGGCCTTACGCTGGGGCAATCAGAGCTTACTTGATGTGTTTCGTGTCTTGTAGTGACCACCGTCCTTTGTTGTTTCATTTACCTTTTCTTACAAACCATTGGAGTTAGTTTTGTCAACTTTTTTGGTTGCTTCAGATGAAAGAGCTAACAGGCCCTCTGTTACTGCATTCTAGCCGGAAGCTGCTTGGCTGAGGCAATTTGATTCAGCCACAGAGGTTTGGAACCATTATATTTCAGAGGCATTATTTTTCTATGCAACTTCCCTGCTGATCTTAGCTTTAACTCCTGATACTATGTACAAGGACCTAATCTGTCTTCTATGTACTAACCCTTAATTTTTAAAATAATGTATGTTAGGTCCCAGCTTTTACATCTTCTACATTTCTCACTTGTATAATTGCTTACATTGGTCCTAGTTTGAAAGTACTCAAGGTGATCGTCTGCATTATATCCACTTTACAGTAGACTGTTCAAGGTGATCATCTGCATTATATCCTACTTTATAGTAGATTCTTTGCTTATATTCCTCATCTGAAAGATGTGTAGTTTAGCTGCTATGCACCTGACATTGTACCATTTTCTGGTATACATTTATTTAAACAATCTTCATAATAATTCTTCAGATGATTATTCTGTCTTCCTTTTAGGAATGTACTTTGCCTAGTGACGTGTAATGGATAATCTAAATGTACATTATTAAAAGAAAATTTCAGTAAATTGTAATTGAGCCATATAACAAAATAGTATGCAGGTATTTAAATTGATGACAAAGATTTATTTTTATCGTCCAGCAAAAATATTTACTACCTGTAGTCAAAAATCAATTTGGAGAGCAGAATTGTATGTATACTAAAAGCAAGCAGTGTATTTGTCTGATATAAGTTGTGTTATCTGAGAGAAATAAATGGAAATATAACAGTGTTGAAAAAAAAAAAAAAACTGGAAAGAAGCTTTCTGAGAAACTGCTATGTCTTCCGTTAATTCATCTCACAGAGTTACATCTTTCCCTTCAAGAAGCCTTTCGCTAAGTCTGTTCTTGTGGAATTAACAAACTGATATATGGAAGCCCATAGAGGGCTATGGTGAAAAAGGAAATATCTTCCATTAAGAACTGGAAAGAAGCTTTCTGAGAAACTGCTTTGTGTTCTGTTAATTCATCTCACAGAGGTACATCTTTCCCTTCAAGAACCCTTTCGCTAATGCTGTTCTTGTGGAATTGGCAAAGTGATATTTGGAAGCCCAAATAGGGCTATGGTGAAAAAGGAAATATCTTCCGTTAAAAACTGGAAAGAAGCTTTCTGAGAAACTGCTTTGTGTTCTGTTAATTCATCTCACAGATTTACATCTTTAGCTTCAACAAGCCTGTCGCTAAGTCTGTTCTTGTGGAATTGGCAAAGTGATATTTGGAAGCCCATAGTGGGCAATGGTGAAAAAGGAAATATCTTCCGTTAAAAACTGGAAAGAAGCTTTCTGAGAAAGTACTTTGTGTTCTCTTAATTCACCTCACAGAGTTGCAGCTTTCCCTTCAAGAAGCCTTTCGCTAAGGCTGTTCTTGTGGAATTGGCAAAGTGATATTTGGAAGCCCATAGAGGGCTATGTTGAAAAACGAAATATCTTCTGTTAAGAACTGGAAAGAAGCTTTCGGAGAAATTGTTTGTGTTCTGTTAATTCATCTCACAGAGTTACAGCTTCCACTTCAATAAGCCTTTCTCTGTGTCTGTTCTTGTGGAATTGGCAAAGTGATATTTGGAAGCCCATAGAGGGCTGTGGTGAGAAAGGAAATATCTTCCTTTAAAAACTGGAAAGAAGTTTCTGAGAAACTGCTTTGTGTTTTGGTAATTCATCTCACAGAGTTACATCTTTCCCTTCAATAAGCCTTTTGCTAAGGCTGTTCCTGTGGAATTAACAAAGTGATATATGGAAGCCCATAGAGGGCTATGGTGAAAAAGGAAATATCTTCCATTAAGAACTGGAAAGAAGCTTTCTGAGAAACTGCTTTGTGTTCTGTTAATTCATCTCACAGAGTGACAGCTTTTCCTTCAAGAAGCCTGTCGCTAAGTCTGTTCTTGCGGAATTGTCAAAATGATATTTGGACGCCCATAAAGGGCAATGGTGAAAAAGGAAATACCTTCCGTTTGAAACTGGAAAGAAGCTTTCTGAGAAACTGCTTTGTGTTCTGTTAATTCATCTCACAGAGTTACCGCTTTCCCCACTAGAAGCCTTTCTCTAAGACTGTTCTTGTGGAATTGGCAAAGTGATATTTGGAAGCCCAAATTGGGCTATGGTGAAAAAGGAAATACCTTCCGTTAAATACTGGAAAGAAGCTTTCTGAGAAACTGCTTTGTGTTCTGTTAATTCATCTCACAGAGTTGCATCTTTCCCTTCAAGAACCCTTTCACTAATGCTGTTCTTGTGGGATTGACAAAGTGATATTTGGAAGCCCAAATAGGGGTATGGTGAAAAAGGAAATATCTTCCTTTAAAAACTGGAAAGAAGCTTTCTGAGAAACTGCTTTGTGTTCTGTTAATTCATCTCACAGAGTTACATCTTTCCCTTCAAGAACCCTTTCGCTAATGCTGTTCTTGTGGAATTGGCAAAGTGATATTTGAAGCCCAAATAGGGCTATGGTGAAAAGGAAATATCTTCCTTAAAAACTGGAAAGAAGCTTTCTGAGAAACTGCTTGTGTTCTGTTAATTCATCTCACAGAGTTACATCTTTCCTTCAAGAAGCCTCTCGCTAAGTCTGTTCTTGTGGAATTGGCAAAGTGATATTTGGAAGCCCATAGTGGCAATGGTGAAAAGGAAATATCTTCCGTTAAAAACTGGAAAGAAGCTTTCTGAGAAAGTACTTTGTGTTCTGTTAATTCACCTCAGAGAGTTACAGCTTTCCTTCAAGAAGCCTTTCGCTAAGGCTGTTCTTGTGGAATTGGCAAAGTGATATTTGGAAGCCCATAGAGGGCAATGGTGAAAAGGAAATATCTTCCGTTAAAACTGGAAAGAAGCTTGAGAAACTGCTTGTGTTCTGTTAATTCATCTCACAGAGTTACAGCTTTCCTTCAAGAAGCCTTTCGCTAAGGCTGTTCTTGTGGAATTGGCAAAGTGATATTTGGAAGCCCATAGAGGGGTATGTTGAAAAAGGAAATATCTTCTGTTAAGAACTGGAAAGAAGCTTTCGGAGAAATTGTTTGTGTTCTCTTAATTCATCTCACAGAGTTACAGCTTTCCTTCAAGAAGCCTTTCTAAGACTGTTCTTGTGGAATTGGCAAAGTGATATTTGGAAGCCCATAGAGGGCTGTGGTGAAAAGGAAATATCTTCCTTTAAAACTGGAAAGAAGTTTCTGAGAAACTGCTTTGTGTTCTGTTAATTCATCTCACAGAGTTACATCTTTCCTTCAATAAGCCTTTCGCTAAGGCTGTTCTTGTGGAATTAACAAAGTGATATATGGAAGCCCATAGAGGCTATGGTGAAAAGGAAATATCTTCCATTAAAACTGGAAAGAAGCTTTCTGAGAAACTGCTTTGTGTTCTGTTAATTCATCTCACAGAGTTACAGCTTTTCCTACAAGAAGCCTTCGCTAAGTCTGTTCTTGTGGAATTGGCAAAGTGATATTTGGAAGCCCATAGAGGGCAATGGTGAAAAGGAAATATCTTCCGTTAAAAACTGGAAAGAAGCTTTCTGAGAAACTGCTTTGTGTTCTGTTAATTCATCTCACAGAGTTACAGCTTTCCTTCAAGAAGCCTTTCTCTAAGACTGTTCTTGTGGAATTGGCAAAGTGATATTTGGAAGCCCATAGGGCTATGGTGAAAAGGAAATATCTTCCGTTAAAACTGGAAAGAAGCTTGAGAAACTGCTTTGTGTTCTGTTAATTCATCTCACAGAGTTACATCTTTCCTTCAAGAAGCCTTTCGCTAATGCTGTTCTTGTGGAATTGGCAAAGTGATATTTGGAAGCCCATAGTGGGCAATGGTGAAAAGGAAATATCTTCCTTTAAAAACTGGAAAGAAGCTTGAGAAACTGCTTTGTGTTCTGTTAATTCATCTCACAGAGTTACATCTTTCCTTCAAGAACCCTTTCGCTAATGCTGTTCTTGTGGAATTGGCAAAGTGATATTTGGAAGCCCAAATAGGGTATGGTGAAAAGGAAATATCTTCCTTTAAAAACTGGAAAGAAGCTTTCTGAGAAACTGCTTTGTGTTCTGTTAATTCATCTCACAGAGTTACATCTTTCCTTCAAGAACCCTTTTCGCTAATGCTGTTCTTGTGGAATTGGCAAGTGATATTTGGAAGCCCAAATAGGGCTATGGTGAAAAAGGAAATATCTTCCGTTAAAAACTGGAAAGAAGCTTTCTGAGAAACTGCTTTGTGTTTTGTTAATTCATCTCACAGAGTTACATCTTTCCCTTCAAGAAGCCTCTCGCTAAGTCTGTTCTTGTGGAATTGGCAAAGTGATATTTGGAAGCCCATAGTGGGCAATGGTGAAAAAGGAAATATCTTCCGTTAAAAACTGGAAAGAAGCTTTCTGAGAAAGTACTTTGTGTTCTGTTAATTCACCTCAGAGAGTTACAGCTTTCCCTTCAAGAAGCCTTTCGCTAAGGCTGTTCTTGTGGAATTGGCAAAGTGATATTTGGAAGCCCATAGAGGGGTATGTTGAAAAAGGAAATATCTTCTGTTAAGAACTGGAAAGAAGCTTTCTGAGAAATTGTTTGTGTTCTGTTAATTCATCTCACAGAGTAACAACTTTCACCTCAAGGAGCCTTTCTCTAAGACTGTTCTTGTGGAATTTGCAAAGTGATATTTGGAAGCCCATAGAGGGCAATGGTGAAAAAGGAAATATCTTCCGTTAAAAGCTGGAAAGAAGCTTTCTGAGAAACTGCTTTGTGTTTTGATAATTCATCTCACAGAGTTACATCTTTCCCGTCAAGAAGCCTGTCCCTAGGTCTGTTCTTGTGGAATTGGCAAAGTGATATTTGGAAGCCCATAGAGGGCAATGATGAAAAAGGAAATATCTTCCGTTAAAAACTGGAAAGAAGCTTTCTGAGAAACTGCTTTGTGTTCTGTTAATTCATCTCAAAGAGTTACAGCTTTCCCTTCAATAAGCCTTTCGCTAAGGCTGTTCTTGTGGAATTAACAAAGTGATATATGGAAGCCCATAGAGGGCAATGGTGAAAAGGAAATATCTTCCGTTAAAAAGTGGAAAGAAGCTTTCTGCGAAACTGCTTTGTGCTCTGTAAATTCATCTCACAGTGTTACAGCTTTAACCTCAAGAAGCCTTTCTCTAAGACTGTTCATGTGGAATTTGCAAAGTGATAATTGGAAGCCCATAGAGGGCTGTGGTGAAAAAGGAAATATCTTCCGTTAAAAACTGGAAAGAAGCTTTCTGAGAAACTGCTTTGTGTTCTGTTAATTCATCTCACAGAGTTACAGCTTTCACCTCAATAAGCCTTTCTCTATGTCTGTTCTTGTGGAATTGGCAAAGTGATATTTGGAAGCCCATAGAGGCCTGTGGTGAGAAAGGAAATATCTTCCTTTAAAAACTGGAAAGAAGTTTCTGAGAAACTGCTTTGTGTTTTGGTAATTCATCTGACAGAGTTACATCTTTCCCTTCAATAAGCCTTTCGCTAAGGCTGTTTTGTGGAATTGGCAAAGTGATATTTGGAAGCCCATAGAGGGCTATGGTGAAAAAGGAAATATCTTCCGTTAAAAACTGGAAAGAAGCTTTCTGAGAAACTGCTTTGTGTTCTGTTAATTCATCTCACAGAGTTACATCTTTGCCTTCAAGAAGCCTGTCGCTAAGTCTGTTCTTTTGGAATTGGCAAAGTGATATTTGGAAGCCCATAAGGGGCAATGGTGAAAAAGGAAATACCTTCCGTTAAAAACTGGAAAGAAGCTTTCTGAGATACTGTTTTGTGTTTTGTTAATTCATCTCACAGAGTTGCAGATTTCCCTTCAAGAAGCCTTTCGCTAAGGCTGTTCTTTTGGAATTGGCAAAGTGATATTTGGAAGCCCATAGAGGGCTATGGTGAAAAAGGAAATATCTTCCGTTAAAAACTTGAAAGAAGCTTTCTGAGAAACTGCTTTGTGTTCTGTTAATTCATCTCACAGAGTTACAGCTTTCCCTTCAAGGAGCCTTTCGCTAGGGCTGTTCTTGTGGAATTGGCAAAGTGATATTTGGAAGCCCCTAGAGGGCTACGGTGAAAAAGGAAATATCTTCCTTTAAAAACTGGAAAGAAGCTTTCTGAGAAACTGCTTTGTGTTCTCTTAATTCATCTCACAGAGTTACCGCTTTCTCCACTAGAAGCCTTTCTCTAAGACTGTTCTTGTGCAATTGGCAAAGTGATATTTGGAATCCCTTAGAGGGGTATGGTGAAAAAGGAAATATCTTCCATTAAAAACTGGAAAGAAGCTTTCTGAGAAACTGCTTTGTGTTCTGTTAATTCATCTCACATAGTTACAGCTCTCCCTTCAAGAAGCCTTTCGCTAAGGGTGTTCTTGTGGAATTCGCAAAGTGATACTAGGAAGCCCATAGAGGGCTATGGGGAAAAAGGAAATATCTTCCATAAAAACTGGAAAGAAGCTTTCTGAGAAACTGCTTTGTGTTCCGTTAATTCATCTCACAGAGTTACATCTTTCCCTTCAAGAAGCCTTTCGCTAAGGCTGTTCTTGTGGAATTAACAAAGTGATATATGGAAGCCCATAGAGGGCTATGGTGAAAAAGGAAATATCTTCCATTAAGAACTGGAAAGAAGCTTTCTGACAAACTGCTTTGTGTTCTGTTAATTCATCTCACAGAGTTGCAGCTTTCCCTTCAAGAAGCCTTTCGCTAATGCTGTTCTTGTGGAATTGGCAAAGTGATATTTGGAAGCCCATAGTGGGCAATGGTGAAAAAGGAAATATCTTCCGTTAAAAACTGGAAAGAAGCTTTCTGAGAAAGTACTTTGTGTTCTGTTAATTCATCTCACAGAGTTACAGCTTTCCCTTCAAGAAGCCTTTCGCTAAGGCTGTTCTGGTGGAATTGGCAAAGTGATATTTGGAAGCCCATAGAGGGCTATGTTGAAAAAGGAAATATCTTCTGTTAAGAACTGGAAAGAAGCTTTCTGAGAAACTGCTTTGTGTTCTGTTAATTCATCTCACAGAGTTACAACTTTCACCTCAAGAAGCCTTTCTCTAAGACTGTTCTTGTGGAATTTGCAAAGTGATATTTGGAAGCCCATAGAGGGCAATGGTGAAAAAGGAAATATCTTCCTTTAAAAGCTGGAAAGAAGCTTTCTGAGAAACTGCTTTGTGTTCTGGTAATTCATCTCACAGAGTTACATCTTTCCCTTCAAGAAGCCTGTCGCTAGGTCTGTTCTTGTGGAATTGGCAAAGTGATATTTGGAAGCCCATAGAGGGCACTGGTGAAAAAGGAAATATCTTCCGTTAAAAACTGGAAAGAAGCTTTATGAGAAACTGCTTAGTGTTCTGTTAATTCATCTCAAAGAGTTACAGCTTTCCCTTCAATAAGCCTTTCGCTAAGGCTGTTCTTGTGGAATTGGCAAAGTGATATTTGGAAGCCCAAAGAGGGCAATGGTGAAAAAGGAATATCTTCCGTTAAAAACTGGAAAGAAGCTTTCATGAAACTGCTTTGTGTTCTGTAACTATCTCACAGAGTTACAGCTTTCTACAAGAAGCCTTTCGCTAAGTCTGTTCTTGTGCAATTGGCAAAGTGATATTTGGAAGCCCATAAAGGGCAATGGTGAAAAGGAAATATCTTCCGTTAAAAACTGGAAAGAAGCTTTCTGAGAAACTGCTTTGTGTTCTGTAAATTCATCTCATAGAGTTACATCTTTCCTTCAAGAAGCCTTCGCTAAGGCTGTTCTTGTGGAATTGGCAAAGTGATATATGGAAGCCCATAGAGGGCTATGGTGAAAAAGGAAATATCTTCCATTAAGAACTGGAAAGAAGCTTGAGAAACTGCTTTGTGTTCTGTTAATTCATCTCACAGAGGTACATCTTTCCTTCAAGAACCCTCGCTAATGCTGTTCTTGTGGAATTGGCAAAGGATATTTGGAAGCCCAAATAGGGCTATGGTGAAAAGGAAATATCTTCCGTTAAAAACTGGAAAGAAGCTTGAGAAACTGCTTTGTGTTCTGTTAATTCATCTCACAGAGTTACATCTTCCTTCAAGAAGCCTGTCGCTAAGTCTGTTCTTGTGGAATTGGCAAAGTGATATTTGGAAGCCCATAGTGGGCAATGGTGAAAAAGGAAATATCTTCGTTAAAACTGAAAGAAGCTTTCTGAGAAACTGCTTTGTGTTCTGTTAATTCATCTCACAGAGTTGCAGCTTTCCTTCAAGAAGCCTTTCGCTAAGGCTGTTCTTGTGGAATTGGCAAAGTGATATTTGGAAGCCCATAGAGGGCTATGTTGAAAAGGAAATATCTTCTGTTAAGAACTGGAAAGAAGCTTGAGAAACTGCTTTGTGTTCTGTTAATTCATCTCACAGAGTTACATCTTTCCTTCAAGAAGCCTTTCTCTAAGACTGTTCTGTGGAATTGGCAAAGTGATATTTGGAAGCCCATAGAGGGCTGTGGTAAAAGGAAATATCTTCGTTAAAAACTGGAAAGAAGCTTTCTGAGAAACTGCTTTGTGTTCTGTTAATTCATCTGACAGAGTTACATCTTTCCCTTCAAGAAGCCTTTCACTAAGGCTGTTCTTGTGGAATAAACAAAGTTATATTTGGAAGCCCATTGAGGGCTATGGTGAAAAAGGAAATATCTTCCGTTAAAAACTGGAAAGAAGCTTTCTGAGAAACTGCTTTGTGTTCTGTTAATTCATCTCACAGAGTTGCAGCTTTCCCTTCAATAAGCCTTTCGCTAAGGCTGTTCTTGTGGAACTGGCAAAGTGATATTTGGAACCCCTAGAGGGCAATGGTGAAAAAGGAAATATCTTCCGTTAAAAACTGGAAGGAAGCTTTCTGAGAAACTGCTTTGTGTTCTGTTAATTCATCTCACAGAGTTACAGCTTTCACCTCAAGAAGCCTTTCTCTAAGACTGTTCTTGTGGAATTCGCAAAGTGATATTTGGAAGCCCCTAGAGGGCTATGGTGAAAAAGGAAATATCTTCCTTTAAAAACTGGAAAGAAGCTTTCTGAGAAACTGCTTTGTGTTCTGTTAATTCATCTCATAGAGTTACATCTTTCCCTTCAAGAAGCCTTTCGCTAAGGCTGTTCTTGTGGAATGGGCAAAGTGATATTTGGAAGCCCCTAGAGGGCTATGGTGAAAAAGGAAATATCTTCCGTTAAAAACTGGAAAGAAGCTTTCTGAGAAACTGCTTTGTGTTCTGTTAATTCATCTCACAGAGTTACCGCTTTCCCTTCAAGAAGCCTTTCGCTAAGGCTGTTCTTATGGAATTGGCAAAGTGATATTTGGAAACCCAAAGAGGGCTATGGTGAAAAAAAAAATATCTTTCTTTAAAAACTGGATAGAAGCTTTCTGAGAAACTGCTTTTTGTTCTGTTAATACATCTCACAGAGTTACCGCTTTCCCCTCAGGAAGCCTTTCTCTAAGACAGTTCTTGTGGAATTGGCAAAGTGATATTTGGAAGCCCATAGAGGGCTATGGTGAAAAAGGAAATATCTTCCATTAAAAACTCGAAAGAAGCTTTCTGAGAAACTGCTTTGTGTTCTGTAAATTCATCTCACAGTGTTACATCTTTCCCTTCAAGAAGCCTGTCTCTAAGTCTGTTCTTCTGGAATTGGCGAAGTGATATTTGGAAGCCCATAGTGGGCAATGGTGAAAAAGGAAATATCTTCCGTTAAAAACTGGAAAGAAGCTTTCTGAGAAACTGCTTTGTGTTCGTTAATTCATCTCACAGAATTACATCTTTCCCTTCAAGAAGCCTTTCGCTAATGCTGTTATTGTGGAATTGGCAAGGTGATATTTGGAAGCCCTTACAGGGCAATGGTGAAAAAGGAAATATCTTCTGTTAAATACTGGAAAGAAGCTCTCTGAGAAACTGTTTTGTGTTCTGTTAATTCGTCTCACAGAGTTACAGCATTCCCTTCAAGAAGCCTTTCACTAAGTCTGTTCTTGTGGAATTGGCAAAGTGATATTTGGAAGCCCATAGAGGGCTATGGTGAAAAAGGAAATATCTTCCTTTAAAAACTGGAAAGAAGCTTTCTGAGAAACTGCTTTGTGTTCTGTTAATTCATCTCACAGAGTTACATCTTTCCTTCAAGAACCCTTTCGCTAATGCTGTTCTTGTGGAATTGGCAAAGTGATATTTGAAGCCCAAATAGGGCTATGGTGAAAAGGAAATATCTTCTGTTAAAAACTGGAAAGAAGCTTTCTGAGAAACTGCTTTGTGTTCTGTTAATTCATCTCACAGAGTTACATCTTTCCTTCAAGAAGCCTTCGCTAAGTCTGTTCTTGTGGAATTGGCAAAGTGATATTTGGAAGCCCATAGTGGGCAATGGTGAAAAGGAAATATCTTCCGTTAAAACTGGAAAGAAGCTTTCTGAGAAACTGCTGTGTTCTGTTAATTCATCTCACAGAGTTACAGCTTTCCTTCAAGAAGCCTTTCGCTAAGGCTGTTCTTGTGGAATTGGCAAAGTGATATTTGGAACCCTAGAGGGCAATGGTGAAAAAGGAAATATCTTCCGTTAAAAACTGGAAAGAAGCTTTCTGAGAAACTGCTTTGTGTTCTGTTAATTCATCTCACAGAGTTACAGCTTTCACCTCAAGAAGCCTTTCTCTAAGACTGTTCTTGTGGAATTTGCAAAGTGATATTTGGAAGCCCATAGAGGGCTATGGTGAAAAAGGAAATATCTTCCTTTAAAAACTGGAAAGAAGCTTTCTGAGAAACTGCTTTGTGTTCTCATAATTCAGCTCACAGAGTTACATCTTTCCCTTCAAGAAGCCTTTCGCTAACGCTGTTCTTGTGGAATTGGCAAAGTGATATTTGGAAGCCCATAGAGGGGTATGGTGAAAAAGGAAATATCTTCCGTTAAAAACTGGAAAGAAGCTTTCTGAGAAACTGCTTCGTGTTCTGTTAATTCATCTCACACAGTTACATCTTTCCCTTCAAGAAGCCTTTCGCTAATGCTGTTCTTGTGGAATTGGCAAAGTGATATTTGGAAGCCCATAGAGGGCAATGGTGAAAAAGAAAATATCTTCTGTTAAATACTGGAAAGAAGCTCTCTGATAAACTGCTTTGTGTTCTGTTAATTCATCTCACAGAGTTACAGCTTTCCCTTCAAGAAGCCTTTCGCTAGGCTGTTCTTGTGGAATTGGCAAAGTGATATTTGGAAGCCCATAGAGGGCTATGCTGAAAAAGGAAATATATTCCTTTTAAAACTGGAAAGAAGCTTTCTGAGAAACTGCTTTGTGTTCTGTTAATTCATCTCACAGAGTAACCGGTTTCCCTTCAAGAAGCCTTTTGCTAAGGCTGTTCTTATGGAATTAGCAAAGTGATATTTGGAAGCCCATAGAGGGCTATGGTGAAAAAGGAAGTATCTTCCGCTAAAAACTGGAAAGAAGCTTTCTGAGAAACTGCTTTGTGTTCTGTTAATTCATCTCACAGAGTTACAGCTTTCAGCTCAAGAAGCCTTTCTCTAAGACTGTTCTTGTGGAATTGGCAAAGTGATATTTGGAAGCCCATAGAGGGCTGTGGTGAGAACGGAAATATCTTCCTTTAAAAACTGGAAAGAAGTTTCTGAGAAACTGATTTGTGTTTTGCTAATTCATCTCACAGAGTTACATCTTTCCGTTCAATAAGCCTTTCGCTAAGGCTGTTTTGTGGAATTGGCAAAGTGATATTTGGAAGCCCATAGAGGGCTATGGTGAAAAAGGAAATATCTTCCGTTAAAAACTGGAAAGAAGCTTTCTGAGAAACTGCTTTGTGTTCTGTTAATTCATCTCACAGAGTTACAGCTTTCAGCTCAAGAAGCCTTTCTCTAAGACTGTTCTTGTGGAATTGGCAAAGTGATATTTGGAAGCCCATAGAGGGCTGTGGTGAGAACGGAAATATCTTCCTTTAAAAACTGGAAAGAAGTTTCTGAGAAACTGATTTGTGTTTTGCTAATTCATCTCACAGAGTTACATCTTTCCGTTCAATAAGCCTTTCGCTAAGGCTGTTTTGTGGAATTGGCAAAGTGATATTTGGAAGCCCATAGAGGGCTATGGTGAAAAAGGAAATATCTTCCGTTAAAAACTGGAAAGAAGCTTTCTGAGAAAGTACTTTGTGTTCTGTTAATTCATCTCACATAGTTACTCTTTCCCCTCAAGCAGCCTTTCGCTAAGGCTGTTCTTGTGGAATTGGCAAAGTGATATTTGGAAGCCCATAAAGAGCTATGGTGAAAAAGGAAATATCTTCCGTTAAAAACTGGCAAGAAGCTTTCTGAGAAACTGCTTTGTGTTCTGTTAATTCATCTCACAGAGTTACAGCTTTCCCCATAAGAAGCCTTTCTCTAAGACTGTTCTTGTGGAATTGGCAAAGTGATATTTGGAAGCCCATAGAGGGCAACGGTGAAAAAGGAAATATCTTCCATTAAAAACTGGAAAGAAGCTTTCTGAGACACTGCTTTGTGTTCTGTTAATTCATCTCACAGAGTTACAGCTTTCCCTTCAAGAAGCCTTTTGCTAAGGCTGTTCTTGTGGAATTGGCAAAGTGATGTTAGGAAGCCCATAGTGGGCTATGGTGAAAAAGGAAATATCTTCCGTTAAAAACTGGAAAGAGGCTTTCTGAGAAACTGCTTTGTGTTCTGTTAATTCATCTCACAGAGTTGCAGCTTTCCCTTCAAGAAGCCTTTCGCTAAGGCTGTTCTTGTGGAATTGGCAAAGTGATATTTGGAAGCCCATAGAGGGCTATGGTGAAAAAGGAAATATCTTCCTTTAAAAACTGGAAAGAAGCTTTCTGAGAAACTGCTTTTTGTTTGTTAATTCATCTCACAGAGTTACATCTTTCCCTTCAAGAAGCCTTTCGCTAATGCTGTTCTTGTGGAATTGCCAAAGTGATATTTTGAAGGCCATAGGGGGCAATAGTGAAAAAGGAAATATCTTCTGTTAAATACTGGAAAGAAGCTCTCTAAGAAACTGCTTTGTGTTCTGTTAATTCATCTCACAGAGTTACAGCTTTCCCTTCTAGAAGCCTTTCGCTAAGGCTGTTCTTGTGGAAATGGCAAAGTGATATTTGGTGGCCCATCAGGGCTATGGTGAAAAAGGTAATATCTTCCGTTAAAAACTGGAAAGAAGCTTTCTGAGAAACTGCTTTGTGTTCTGTTAATTCATCTCACAGAGTTACATCTTTCCCTTCAAGAAGCCTTTCGCTAAGGCTGTTCTTGTGGAATTGGCAAAGTGATATTTGGAAGCCCCTAGAGGGCTATGGTGAAAAAGGAAATATCTTCCTTTAAAAACTGGAAAGAAGCTTTCTGAGAAACTGCTTTGTGTTCTGTTAATTCATCTCACAGAGTTACCACTTTCCCTTCAAGAAGCCTTTCGCTAAGGCTGTTCTTATGGAATTGGCAAAGTGATATTTGGAAGCCCATAGAGGGCTATTGTGAAAAAGAAAATATCTTTCACTAAAAACTGGAAAGAAGCTTTCTCAGAAACTGCTTTGTGTTCTGTTAATTCATCTCAAAGAGTTACAGCTTTCCCTTCAATAACCTTTCGCTAAGGCTGTTCTTGTGGAATTGCCAAAGTGATATTTGGAAGCCCAAAGAGGGCAATGGTGAAAAACGAAATATCTTCCTTTAAAAACTGGAAAGAAGCTTTCTGCGAAACTGCTTTGTGTTCTGTTAATTCATCTCACAGAGTTACAGCTTTAACCTCAAGAAGCATTTCTCTAAGACTGTTCATGTGGAATTTGCAAAGTGATATTTGTAAGACCATAGAGGGCTGTGGTGAAAAAGGAAATATCTTCCGTTAAAAACTGGAAAGAAGCTTTCTGAGAAACTGCTTTGTGTTCTGCTAATTCATCTCACAGAGTTACATCTTTCCCTTCAAGAAGCCTTTCGCTAAGGCTGTTCTTTTGGAATTGGCAAAGTGATATTTGGAAGCCCATAGAGGGCTATGGTAAAAAAGGAAATATCTTCCGTTAAAAACTGGAAAGAAGCTTTCTGAGACACTGCTTTGTGTTCTGTTAATTCATCTCACAGAGTTACAGCTTTCACCTCAAGAAGCCTTTCTCTAAGACTGTTCTTGTGGAATTGGCAAAGTGATATTTGGAAGCCCATAGAGGGCTATGGTGAGAAAGGAAATATCTTCCTTTAAAAACTGGAAAGAAGTTTTCTGAGAAAGTACTTTGTGTTCTGTTAATTCATCTCACAGAGTTACTGTTTCCTTTCAAGCAGCCTTTCGCTAAGGCTGTTCTTGTGGAATTGGCAAAGTGATATTTGGAAGCCCATAGAGGGCTATGGTGAAAAAGCAAATATCTTCCGTTAAAAACTGGAAAGAAGCTTTCTGAGAAAGTACTTTGTGTTCTGTTAATTCATCTCACAGAGTTACTCTTTCCCTTCAAGCAGCCGTTCGCTAAGGTTCTTCTTGTGGAATTGGCAAAGTGATATTTGGAAGCCCATAGAGAGCTATGGTGAAAAAGGAAATGTCTTCCGTTAAAAACTGGCAAGAAGCTTTCTGAGAAACTGCTTTGTGTTCTGTTAATTCATCTCACGGAGTTACAGCTTTCCTTCAAGAAGCCTTTCTCTAAGACTGTTTTGTGGAATTGGCAAGGTGATATTTGGAAGCCCATAGAGGGCTATGGTGAAAAAGGAAATATCTTCTGTTAAAAACTGGAAAGAAGCACTCTAAGAAACTGCTTTGTGTTCTGTTAATTCATCTCACAGAGTTACAGCTTTCCTGCAAGAAGCCTTCGCTAAGGCTGTTCTTGTGGAATTGGTAAAGTGATATTTGGAAGCCCATAGAGGGCTATGGTGAAAAGGAAATATCTTCCATTAAAACTGGAAAGAAGCTTTCTGAGAAACTGCTTTGTGTTCTGTTAATTCATCTCAAAGAGTTACATCTTTCCCTTCAAGAAGCCTTTCGCTAAGGTTGTTCTTGTGGAATTAACAAAGTGATATTTGGAAGCCCATAAAGGGCTATGGTGAAAAAGGAAATATCTTCCTTTAAAAACTGGAAGAAGCTTTCTGAGAAACTGTTTTGTTCTGTTAATTCATCTCACAGAGTTACAGCTTTCCCTTCAAGAAGCCTGTCGCTAAGTCTGTTCTTGTGGAATTGGCAAAGTGATATTTGGAAGCCCATAAAGGGCAATGGTGAAAAAGGAAATACCTTCCGTTAAAAACTGGAAAGAAGCTTTCTGAGAAACTGCTTTGTGTTTTGTTAATTCATCTCACAGAGTTACAGCTTTCCCTTCAAGAAGCCTTTCGCTATGGCTGTTCTTGTGGAATTGGCAAAGTGATATTTGGAAGCCCCTAGATGGCTATGGTGAAAAAGGAAATATCTTCCGTTAAAAACTGGAAAGAAGCTTTCTGAGAAACTGCTTTGTGTTCTGTTAATTCATCTCACAGAGTTACAATTCCCTTCAAGAAGCCTTTCTCTAAGGCTGTTCTTGTGGAATTGGCAAAGTGATATTTGGAAGCCCCTAGATGGCTATGGTGAAAAAGGAAATATCTTCCTTTAAAAACTGGAAAGAAGCTTTCTGAGAAACTGCTTTGTGTTCTGTTAATTCATCTCACAGAGTTACCGCTTTCCCTTCAAGAAGCCTTTCGCTAAGGCTGTTCTTATGGAATTGGCAAAGTGATATTTGGAAGCCCATAGAGGGCTATGGGGAAAAGGAAATATCTTTCATTAAAAACTGGAAAGAAGCTTTCTGAGAAACTGCTTTGTGTTCTGTTAATTCATCTCACAGTGTTACCGCTTTCCCCTCTAGAAGCCTTTCTCTAAGACTGTTCTTGTGGAATTGGCAAAGTGATATTTGGAAGCCGTTAGAGGGCAATGGTGAAAAAGGAAATATCTTCCATTAAGAACTGGAAAGAAGCTTTCTGAGAAACTGCTTTGTGTTCTGTTAAGTCATCTCACAGAGTGACAGCTTTTCCTTCAAGAAGCCTGTCGCTAAGTCTGTTCTTGTGGAATTGGCAAAATGATATTTGGAAGCCCATAAAGGGCAATGGTGAAAAAGGAAATACCTTCCGTTTGAAACTGGAAAGAAGCTTTCTGAGAAACTGCTTTGTGTTCTGTTAATTCATCTCACAGAGTTGCAGCTTTCCCTTCAAGAAGCCTTTCGCTAATGCTGTTCTTGTGGAATTGGCAAAGTGATATTTGGAAGCCCAAATTGGGCTATGGTGAAAAAGAAATATCTTCCGTTAAATACTGGAAAGAAGCTTTCTGAGAAACTGCTTTGTGTTCTGTTAATTCATCTCACAGAGTTACATCTTTCCCTTCAAGAAGCCTGTCGCTAAGTCTGTTCTTGTGGAATTGGCAAAGTGATATTTGGAAGCCCATAGTGGGCAATGGGGAAAAAGGAAATATCTTCCGTTAAAAACTGGAAAGAAGCTTTCTGAGAAAGTACTTTGTGTTCTGTTAATTCATCTCACAGAGTTACAGCTTTCCCTTCAAGAAGCCTTTCGCTAAGGCTGTTCTTGTGGAATTTGCAAAGTGATATTTGGAAGCCCATAGAGGGCTATGTTGAAAAAGGAAATATCTTCTGTTATGAACTGGAAAGAAGCTTTCTGAGAAGTTGTTTGTGTTCTGTTAATTCATCTCACAGAGTAACAACTTTCACCTCAAGAAGCCTTTCTCTAAGACTGTTCTTGTGGAATTTGCAAAGTGATATTTGGAAGGCCATAGAGGGCAATTATGAAAAAGGAAATATCTTCCTTTAAAAGCTCGAAAGAAGCTTTCTGAGAAACTGCTTTGTGTTCTGATAATTCATCTCACAGAGTTACATCTTTCCCTTCAAGAAGCCTGTCGCTAAGTCTGTTCTTGTGGAATTGGCAAAGTGATATTTGGAAGCCCATAGAGGGCAATGGTGAAAAAGGAAATATCCTCCGTTAAAAACTGGAAAGAAGCTTTCCGAGAAACTGCTTAGTGTTCTGTTAATTCATCTCAAAGAGTTACACCTTTCCCTTCAATAAGCCTTTCGCTAAGGCTGTTCTTGTGGAATTGGCAAAGTGATATTTGGAAGCCCAAAGAGGGCAATGGTGAAAAAGGAAATATCTTCCGTTAAAAAGTGGAAAGAAGCTTTCTGCGAAACTGCTTTGTGTTCTGTAAATTCATCTCACAGAGTTACAGCTTTAAACTCAAGAAGCCTTTCTCTAAGACTGTTCATGTGGAATTTGCAAAGTGATATTTGGAAGCCCATAGAGGGCTATGGTGAAAAAGGAAATATCTTCCTTTAAAAACTGGAAAGAAGCTTTCTGAGAAACTGCTTTGTGTTCTGATAATTCATCTCACAGAGTTACATCTTTCCCTTCAAGAAGCCTTTCGCTAACGCTGTTCTTGTGGAATTGGCAAAGTGATATTTGGAAGCCCATAGAGGGCTATGGTGAAAAAGTAAATATCTTCCGTTAAAAACTGGAAAGAAGCTTTCTGAGAAACTGCTTTGTGTTCTGTTAATTCATCTCACAGAGTTACAGCTTTCCTTCAAGAACCCTTTCGCTAAGGCTGTTCTTGTGGAATTGGCAAAGTGATATTTGGAAGCCCATAGAGGGCTATGGTGAAAAGGAAATATCTTCCATTAAAAACTGGAAAGAAGCTTTCTGAGAAACTGCTTTGTGTTCTGTTAATTCATCTCACAGAGTTACACCTTTCCCTCAAGAAGCCTTTCTCAAAGACTGTTCTTGTGGAATTGGCAAAGTGATATTTGGAAGCCCATAGAGGGCTATGGTGAAAAAAATATCTTCCATTAAAAACTGGAAAGAAGCTTTCTGAGAAACTGCTTTGTGTTCTGTTAATTCATCTCACAGAGTTACAGCTTTCCTTCAAGAAGCCTTTCGCTAAGGTTGTTCTTGTGGAATTGGCAAGTGATATTTGAAGCCCATAGAGGCTATGGTGAAAAGGAAATATCTTCGTTAAAAACTGGAAAGAAGCTTTCTGAGAAACTGCTTTGTGTTCTGTTAATTCATCTCACAGAGTTACATCTTTCCTTCAAGAAGCCTTTCGCTAAGGCTGTTCTTGTGTAAACAAAGTGATATTTGGAAGCCCATAGAGGGCTAAGTTAAAAGGAAATATCTTCCATTAAAAACTGGAAAGAAGCTTTCTGAGAAACTGCTTTGTGTTCTGTTAATTCATCTCACAGAGTTACAGCTTTCCCTTCAATAAGCCTTTCGCTAAGGCTGTTCTTGTGGAACTGGCAAAGTGATATTTGGAACCCCTAGAGGGCAATGGTGAAAAGGAAATATCTTCCGTTAAAAACTGGAAAGAAGCTTTCTGAGAAACTGCTTTGTGTTCTGTTAATTCATCTCACAGAGTTACAGCTTTCACCTCAAGAAGCCTTTCTCTAAGACTGTTCTTGTGGAATTTGCAAAGTGATATTTGGAAGCCCATAGAGGGCTATGGTGAAAAAGGAAATATCTTCCTTTAAAAACTGGAAAGAAGCTTTCTGAGAAACTGCTTTGTGTTCTGATAATTCATCTCACAGAGTTACATCTTTCCCTTCAAGAAGCCTTTCGCTAAGGCTGTTCTTCTGGAATTGGCAAAGTGATATTTGGAAGCCCATAGAGGGCTATGGTGTAAAAGGAAATATCTTCCGTTAAAAACTGTAAAGAAGCTTTTTGAGAGACTGCTTTGTGTTCTGTTAATTCATCTCACAGAGTTACAGCTTTCACCTCAAGAAGCCTTTCTATAAGACTGTTCCTGTGGAATTTGCAAAGTGATATTTGGAAGCCCATAGATTGCTATGGTGAAAAAGGAAATATCTTCCGTTAAAAACTGGAAAGAATCTTTCTGAGAAACTGCTTTGTGTTCTGTTAATTCATCTCACAGAGTTACAGCTTTCCCTTCAAGAAGCCTTTCGCTAAGGCTGTTCTTGTGGAATTGGCAAAGTGATATTTGGAAGCCCATAGAGGGCTATGGTGAAAAAGGAAATATCTTCCGTTAAAAACTGGAAAGAAGCTTTTTGAGAGACTGCTTTGTGTTCTGTTAATTCATCTCACAGAGTTACAGCTTTCACCTCAAGAAGCCTTTCTATAAGACTGTTCCTGTGGAATTTGCAAAGTGATATTTGGAAGCCCATAGAGGGCTATGGTGAAAAAGGAAATATCTTCCGTTAAAAACTGGAAACAAGCTTTCTGAGAAACTGCTTTGTGTTCTGTTAATTCATCTCACAGAGTTACATCTTTCCCCAGAAGAAGCCTTTCTCTACGACTGTTCTTGTGGAATTGGCAAAGTGATATTTGGAAGCCCATAGAGGGCTATGGTGAAAACGGAAATATCTTCCGTTATAAACTGGAAAGAATCTTTCTGAGAAACTGCTTTGTGTTCTGATAATTCATCTCACAGGGTTACAGCTTTTCCCTCAGGAAGCCTTTCTCAAAGACTGTTCTTGTGGACTTGGCAAAGTGATATTTGGAAGCCAATAGAGGGCTATGGGGAAAAAGAAAATATCTTCTGTTAAAAACTGGAAAGAAGCTTTCTGAGAAACTGCTTTGTGTTCTGTTAATTCATCTCACAGAGTTACATCTTTCCCTTCAAGAAGCCTTTCGCTAAGTCTGTTCTTGAGGAATTGGCAAAGTGATATTTGGTAGCCCATAGAGGGCTATGGTGAAAAAGGAAATATCTTCCATTAAAAACTGGAAAGAAGCTTTCTGAGAAACTGCTTTGTGTTCTGTTAATTCATCTCACAGAGTTACATCTTTCCCGGCAAGAAGCCTGTCGCTCAGTCTGTTCTTGTAGAATTCGCCTGTGATATTTGGAAGGCCATAGAGGGCAAAGGTGAAAATTTAAATATCTTCCGTTAAAAACTGGAAAGAAGCTTTCTGAGAAACTGCTTTGTGTTCTGTTAATTCATCTCACAGAGTTAGAGCTTTCCCTTCAAGAAGCCTTTCTATAAGACTGTTCCTGTGGAATTTGCAAAGTGATATTTGGAAGCCCATAGAGGGCTATGGTGAAAAAGGAAATATCTTCCGTTAAAAACTGGAAAGAAGCTTTCTGAGAAACTGCTTTGTGTTCTGTTAATTCATCTCACAGAGTTACAGCTTTCCCTTCAAGAAGCCTGTCGCTAAGCCTGTTCTTGTGCAATTGACAAAGTGATATTTGGAAGCCCATAATGGGCAATGGTGAAAAGGAAATATCTTCCGTTAAAACTGGAAGAAGCTTTCTGAGAAACTGCTTTATGTTCTGTTAATTCATCTCACAGAGTTGCAGCTTTCCCTTCAATAAGCCTTTCGCTAAGGCTGTTCTTGTGGAACTGGCAAAGTGATATTTGGAACCCCTAGAGGGCAATGGTGAAAAAGGAAATATCTTCCGTTAAAAACTGGAAAGAAGCTTTCTGAGAAACTGCTTTGTGTTCTGTTAATTCATCTCACAGAGTTACAGCTTTCACCTCAAGAAGCCTTTCTAAGACTGTTCTTGTGGAATTTGCAAATTCATATTTGGAAGCCATAGAGGGCTATGGTGAAAAAGGAAATATCTTCCTTTAAAAACTGGAAAGAAGCTTTCTGAGAAACTGCTTTGTGTTCTCATAATTCAGCTCACAGAGTTACATCTTTCCCTTCAAGAAGCCTTTCGCTAACGCTGTTCTTGTGGAATTGGCAAAGTGATATTTGGAAGCCCATAGAGGGCTATGGTGAAAAAGGAAATATCTTCCGTTAAAAACTGGAAAGAAGCTTTCTGAGAAACTGCTTTGTGTTCTGTTAATTCATCTCACAGAGTTACATCTTTCCTTCAAGAAGCCTTCGCTAAGGCTGTTCTTGTGGAATTGGCAAAGTGATATTTGGAAGTCCATAGAGGGCTATGGTGAAAAAGGAAATATCTTCCGTTGAATACGGAAAGAAGCTTGCTGAGAGACTTCTTTATGTTCTGTTAATTCATCTCACAGAGTTACAGCTTTCCCCTCAAGAAGCCTTTCTCTAAGACTCTTCTTGTGGAATTGGCAAAGTGATATTTGGAAGCCCTTAGAGGGCTATGGTGGAAAAGGAAATATCTTTGGTAAAATACTGGAAAGAAGCTTCCTGAGAAACTGCTTTGTGTTCTGTTAATTCATTTCACAGTGTTACATCTCTCCCTTCAAGAAGCTTTTCGCTAAGGCTGTTCTTGTGGAATCGGCAAACTTATATTTGGATGCCCATAGAGGGCTATGGAGAAAAAGGAAATACCTTCCGTTAAAAACTGGAAAAAAGACTTCTGAGAAACTGCTTTGTGTTCTGTTAATTCATCTCACAGAGTTACAGCTTTCACCTCAAGAAGCCTTTCTCTAAGGCGGTTCTTGTGGAATTTGCAATGTGATATTTGGAAGCCCATAGAGGGCTATGGTGAAAAAGGAAATATCTTCCATTAAAAACTGGAAAGAAGCTTTCTGAGAAACTGCTTTGTGTTCTGTTAATTCATCTCACAGAGTTACATCTTTCCCTTCAAGAAGCCTTTCGCTAAGTCTGTTCTTGTGGAATTGGCAAAGTGATATTTGGAAGCCCATAGAGGGCTATGGTGAAAAGGAAATATCTTCCGTTGAAAACTGGAAAGAAGCTTTCTGAGAGACTGCTTTGTGTTCTGTTAATTCATCTCACAGAGTTACAGCTTTCCTTCAAGAAGCCTTCGCTAAGGCTGTTCTTGTGGAATTGCAAAGTGATATTTGGAAGCCCATAGAGAGCTATGGTGAAAAGGAAATATCTTCCGTTGAAAACTGGAAAGAAGCTTTCTGGAAACTGCTTTGGGTTCTGTTAATTCATCTCACAGAGTTACAGCTTTCCCTTCAAGAAGCCTTTCGCTAAGGCTGTTCTTGTGGAATTGGCAAAGTGATATTTGGAAGCCCATAGAGGGCTATGGTGAAAAAGGAAATATCTTCCGTTAAAAACTGGAAAGAAGCTTTCTGAGAAAGTACTTTGTGTTCTGTTAATTCATCTCACAGAGTTACTCTTTCCCTTCAAGCAGCCTTTCGCTAAGGTTCTTCTTGTGGAATTGGCAAAGTGATATTTGGAAGCCCATAGAGAGCTATGGTGAAAAAGGAAATATCTTCCGTTAAAAACTGGCAAGAAGCTTTCTGAGAAACTGCTTTGTGTTCTGTTAATTCATCTCACGGAGTTACAGCTTTCCCCATAAGAAGCCTTTCTCTAAGACTGTTTTTGTGGAATTGGCAAGGTGATATTTGGAAGCCCATAGAGGTCTATGGTGAAAAAGGAAATATCTTCTGTTAAATACTGGAAAGAAGCACTCTAAGAAACTGCTTTGTGTTCTGTTAATTCATCTCACAGAGTTACAGCTTTCCCTGCAAGAAGCCTTTCGCTAAGGCTGTTCTTGTGGAATTGGTAAAGTGATATTTGGTAGCCCATAGAGGGCTATGGTGAAAAAGGAAATATCTTCCATTAAAAACTGGAAAGAAGCTTTCTGAGAAACTGCTTTGTGTTCTGTTAATTCATCTCAAAGAGTTACATCTTTCCCTTCAAGAAGCCTTTCGCTAAGGTTGTTCTTGTGGAATTAACAAAGTGATATTTGGAAGCCCATAAAGGGCTATGGTGAAAAAGGAAATATCTTCCTTTAAAAACTGGAAAGAAGGTCTCTGAGAAACTGCTTTTTGTTCTGTTAATTCATCTCACAGAGTTACAGCTTTCCCTTCAAGAAGCCTGTCGCTAAGTCTGTTCTTGTGGAATTGGCAAAGTGATATTTGGAAGCCCATAAAGGGCAATGGTGAAAAAATATCTTCCGTTAAAAACTGGAAAGAAGCTTTCTGAGAAACTGCTTTGTGTTTTGTTAATTCATCTCACAGAGTTACAGCTTTCCCTTCAAGAAGCCTTTCGCTATGGCTGTTCTTGTGGAATTGGCAAAGTGATATTTGGAAGCCCCTAGATGGCTATGGTGAAAAAGGAAATATCTTCCGTTAAAAACTGGAAAGAAGCTTTCTGAGAAACTGCTTTGTGTTCTGTTAATTCATCTCACAGAGTTACACCTTTCCCTTCAAGAAGCCTTCGCTAAGGCTGTTCTTGTGGAATTGCAAAGTGATATTTGGAAGCCCCTAGAGGGCTATGGTGAAAAGGAAATATCTTCCTTTAAAAACTGGAAAGAAGCTTTCTGAGAAACTGCTTTGTGTTCTGTTAATTCATCTCACAGAGTTACCGCTTTCCCTTCAAGAAGCCTTTCGCTAAGGCTGTTCTTATGGAATTGGCAAAGTGATATTTGGAAGCCCATAGAGGGCTATGGGGAAAAGGAAATATCTTTCATTAAAAACTGGAAAGAAGCTTTCTGAGAAACTGCTTTGTGTTCTGTTAATTCATCTCACAGTGTTACCGCTTTCCCCTCTAGAAGCCTTTCTCTAAGACTGTTCTTGTGGAATTGGCAAAGTGATATTTGGAAGCCGTTAGAGGGCAATGGTGAAAAAGGAAATATCTTCCATTAAAAACTGGAAAGAAGCTTTCTGAGAAACTGCTTTGTGTTCTGTTAATTCATCTCACATAGTTACAGCTCTCCCTTCAAGAAGCCTTTCGCTAAGGGTGTTCTTGTGGAATTCGCAAAGTGATACTAGGAAGCCCATAGAGGGCTATGGGGAAAAAGGAAATATCTTCCATTAAAAGTGGAAAGAAGCTTTCTGAGAAACTGCTTTGTGTTCCGTTAATTCATCTCACAGTGTTACATCTTTCCTTCAAGAAGCCTTTCGCTAAGCTGTTCTTGTGGAATTGGCAAAGTGATATTTGGAAGCCCATAGAGGGCTATGGTGAAAAGGAAATATCTTCCGTTAAAAACTGGAAAGAAGCTTTCTGAGAAACTGCTTTGTGTTCTGTTAATTCATCTCACAGAGTTACAGCTTTCCTTCAAAAGCCTTTCGCTAAGTCTGTTCTTGTGGAATTGGCAAAGTGATATTTGGAAGCCCATAGAGGGCTATGGTGAAAAGGAAATATCTTCCGTTAAAAACTGGAAAGAAGCTTTCTGAGAAACTGCTTTGTGTTCTGTTAATTCATCTCACAGAGTTACAGCTTTCCTTCAAGAAGCCTTTCGCTAAGACTGTTCTTGTGGAATTGCAAAGTGATATTTGGAAGCCCAAATTGGGCTATGGTGAAAAGAAATATCTTCCGTTAAATACTGGAAAGAAGCTTTCTGAGAAACTGCTTTGTGTTCTGTTAATTCATCTCACAGAGTTACATCTTTCCCTTCAAGAAGCCTTTCGCTAAGTCTGTTCTTGTGGAATTGGCAAAGTGATATTTGGAAGCCCATAGTGGGCAATGGTGAAAAAGGAAATATCTTCCGTTAAAAACTGGAAAGAAGCTTTCTGAGAAAGTACTTTGTGTTCTGTTAATTCATCTCACAGAGTTACAGCTTTCCTTCAAGAAGCCTTCGCTAAGGCTGTTCTTGTGGAATTTGCAAAGTGATATTTGGAAGCCCATAGAGGGCTATGTTGAAAAGGAAATATCTTCCGTTAAAAACTGGAAAGAAGCTTTCTGAGAAACTGCTTTGTGTTCTGTTAATTCATCTCACAGAGTTACAGCTTTCACCTCAAGAAGCCTTTCTCTAAGACTGTTCTTGTGGAATTTGCAAAGTGATATTTGGAAGCCCATAGAGGGCAATTATGAAAAGGAAATATCTTCCTTTAAAAACTGGAAAGAAGCTTTCTGAGAAACTGCTTTGTGTTCTGTTAATTCATCTCACAGAGTTACATCTTTCCTTCAAGAAGCCTGTCGCTAAGTCTGTTCTTGTGGAATTGGCAAAGTGATATTTGGAAGCCCATAGAGGGCAATGGTGAAAAAGGAAATATCTTCCGTTAAAAACTGGAAAGAAGCTTTCTGAGAAACTGCTTTGTGTTCTGTTAATTCATCTCAAAGAGTTACAGCTTTCCCTTCAATAAGCCTTTCGCTAAGGCTGTTCTTGTGGAATTGGCAAAGTGATATTTGGAAGCCCAAAGAGGGCAATGGTGAAAAAGGAAATATCTTCCTTTAAAAACTGGAAAGAAGCTTTCTGCGAAACTGCTTTGTGTTCTGTTAATTCATCTCACAGAGTTACAGCTTTAACCTCAAGAAGCCTTTCTCTAAGACTGTTCATGTGGAATTTGCAAAGTGATATTTGGAAGCCCATAGAGGGCTATGGTGAAAAAGGAAATATCTTCCTTTAAAAACTGGAAAGAAGCTTTCTGAGAAACTGCTTTGTGTTCTGATAATTCATCTCACAGAGTTACATCTTTCCCTTCAAGAAGCCTTTCGCTAACGCTGTTCTTGTGGAATTGGCAAAGTGATATTTGGAAGCCCATAGAGGGCTATGGTGAAAAAGTAAATATCTTCCGTTAAAAACTGGAAAGAAGCTTTCTGAGAAACTGCTTTGTGTTCTGTTAATTCATCTCACAGAGTTACCGCTTTCCCTTCAAGAACCCTTTCGCTAAGGCTGTTCTTATGGAATTGGCAAAGTGATATTTGTAAGCCCATAGAGGGCTATGGTGAAAAAGGAAATATCTTTCATTAAAAACTGGAAAGAAGCTTTCTGAGAAACTGCTTTGTGTTCTGTTAATTCATCTCACAGAGTTACCACTTTCCCCTCAAGAAGCCTTTCTCGAAGACTGTTCTTGTGGAATTGGCAAAGTGATATTTGGAAGCCCATAGAGGGCTATGGTGAAAAAGGAAATATCTTCCATTAAAAACTGGAAAGAAGCTTTCTGAGAAACTGCTTTGTGTTCTGTTAATGCATCTCACAGAGTTACAGCTTTCCCTTCAAGAAGCCTTTCGCTAAGGTTGTTCTTGTGGAATTGGCAAAGTGATATTAGGAAGCCCACAGATGGCTAAGGTGAAAAAGGAAATATCTTCGGTTAAAACCTGGAATGAAGCTTTCTGAGAAACTGCTTTGTGTTCTGTTAATTCATCTCACAGAGTTACATCTTTCCTTCAAGAAGCCTTTCGCTAAGGCTGTTCTTGTGGAATAAACAAAGTGATATTTGGAAGCCCATAGAGGGCTATGGTGAAAAAGGAAATATATTCCATTAAAAACTGGAAAGAAGCTTTCTGAGAAACTGCTTTGTGTTCTGTTAATTCATCTCACAGAGTTGCAGCTTTCCCTTCAATAAGCCTTTCGCTAAGGCTGTTCTTGTGGAACTGGCAAAGTGATATTTGGAACCCGTAGTGGGCAATGGTGAAAATGGAAATATCTTCCGTTAAAAACTGGAAAGAAGCTTTCTGAGAAACTGCTTTGTGTTCTGTTAATTCATCTCACAGAGTTACAGCTTTCACCTCAAGAAGCCTTTCTCTAAGACTGTTCTTGTGGAATTTGCAAAGTGATATTTGGAAGCCCATAGAGGGCTATGGTGAAAAAGGAAATATCTTCCTTTAAAAACTAGAAAGAAGCTTTCTGAGAAACTGCTTTGTGTTCTGATAATTCAGCTCACAGAGTTACATCTTTCCCTTCAAGAAGCCTTTCGCTAACGCTGTTCTTGTGGAATTGGCAAAGTGATATTTGGTAGCCCATCAGGGCTATGGTGAAAAAGGAAATATCTTCCGTTAAAAACTGGAAAGAAGCTTTCTGAGAAACTGCTTTGTGTTCTGTTAATTCATCTCACAGATTTACCGCTTTCCCTTCAAGAAGCCTTTCGCTAAGGCTGTTCTTATGGAATTGGCAAAGTGATATTTGGAAGCCCATAGAGGGCTATGGTGAAAAAGGAAATATCTTTCATTAAAAACTGGAAAGAAGCTTTCTGAGAAACTGCTTTGTGTTCTGTTAATTCATCTCACAGAGTTACCGCTTTCCCCTCAAGAAGCCTTTCTCTAAGACTGTTCTTGTGGAATTGGCAAAGTGATATTTGGAAGCCCATAGTGGGCTATGGTGAAAAAGGAAATATCTTCCATTAAAAACTGGAAAGAAGCTTTCTGAGAAACTGCTTTGTGTTCTGTTAATGCATCTCACAGAGTTACAGCTTTCCCTTCAAGAAGCCTTTCGCTAAGGCTGTTCTTGTGGAATTGGCAAAGTGATATTAGGAAGCCCACAGATGGCTAAGGTGAAAAAGGAAATATCTTCGGTTAAAACCTGGAATGAAGGTTTCTGAGAAACTGCTTTGTGTTCTGTTAATTCATCTGACAGAGTTAAATCTTTCCCTTCAAGAAGCCTTTCGCTAAGGCTGTTGTTGTGGAATAAACAAAGTGATATTTGGAAGCCCATAGAGGGCTATGGTGAAAAAGGAAATATATTCCATTAAAAACTGGAAAGAAGCTTTCTGAGAAACAGCTTTGTGTTCTGTTAATTCATCTCACAGAGTTACAGCTTTCCCTTCAAGAAGCCTGTCGCTAAGCCTGTTCTTGTGCAATTGACAAAGTGATATTTGGAAGCCCATAATGGGCAATGGTGAAAAAGGAAATATCTTCGGTTAAAAACTGGAAAGAAGCTTTCTGAGAAACTGCTTTGTGTTCTGTTAATTCATCTCACAGAGTTGCAGCTTTCCCTTCAATAAGCCTTTCGCTAAGGCTGTTCTTGTGGAACTGGCAAAGTGATATTTGGAACCCCTAGAGGGCAATGGTGAAAAAGGAAATATCTTCCGTTAAAAACTGGAAAGAAGCTTTCGGAGAAACTGCTTTGTGTTCTGTTAATTCATCTCACAGAGTTACAGCTTTCACCTCAAGAAGCCTTTCTCTAAGACTGTTCTTGTGGAATTTGCAAATTCATATTTGGAAGCCCGTAGAGGGCTATGGTGAAAAAGGAAATATCTTCCTTTAAAAACTGGAAAGAAGCTTTCTGAGAAACTGCTTTGTGTTCTGATAATTCAGCTCACAGAGTTACATCTTTCTCTTCAAGAAGCCTTTCGCTAACGCTGTTCTTGTGGAATTGGCAAAGTGATATTTGGAAGCCCATAGAGGGCTATGGTGAAAAAGTAAATATCTTCCGTTAAAAACTGGAAAGAAGCTTTCTGAGAAACTGCTTTGTGTTCTGTTAATTCATCTCACAGAGTTACATCTTTACCTTCAAGAAGCCTTTCGCTAAGGCTGTTCTTGTGAAATTGGCAAAGTGATATTTGGAAGTCCATAGAGGGCTATGGTGAAAAAGGAAATATCTTCCGTTGAATACGGAAAGAAGCTTGCTGAGAGACTTCTTTATGTTCTGTTAATTCATCTCACAGAGTTACAGCTTTCCCCTCAAGAAGCCTTTCTCTAAGACTCTTCTTGTGGAATTGGCAAAGTGATATTTGGAAGCCCTTAGAGGGCTATGGTGGAAAAGGAAATATCTTTGGTAAAATACTGGAAAGAAGCTTCCTGAGAAACTGCTTTGTGTTCTGTTAATTCATTTCACAGTGTTACATCTCTCCCTTCAAGCTTTTCGCTAAGGCTGTTCTTGTGGAATCGGCAAACTTATATTTGGATGCCCATAGAGGGCTATGGAGAAAAAGGAAATACCTTCCGTTAAAAACTGGAAAAAAGACTTCTGAGAAACTGCTTTGTGTTCTGTTAATTCATCTCACAGAGTTCACCTCAAGAAGCCTTTCTCTAAGGCGGTTCTTGTGGAATTTGCAATGTGATATTTGGAAGCCCATAGAGGGCTATGGTGAAAAAGGAAATATCTTCCATTAAAAACTGGAAAGAAGCTTTCTGAGAAACTGCTTTGTGTTCTGTTAATTCATCTCACAGAGTTACATCTTTCCCTTCAATAAACCTTTCGCAAAGGTCGTTCTTCTGGAATTGGCAAAGTGATATTTACAAGCCCATAGAGGGCTATGGTGAAAAAGGAAATATCTTCCGTTGAATACGGAAATAAGGTTGCTGAGAGACTGCTTTGTGTTCTGTTAATTCATCTCACAGAGTTACACCTATCCCTTCAAGAAACCTTTCGATAATGCTGTTCTTGTGGAATTCGCAAAGTGATATTTGTAAGCCTATACAGAGCTATATTGAAAAAGGAAATATCTTCCGTTGAAAACTGGAAAGAAGCTTTCTGGAAACTGCTTTGTGTTCTGTTAATTCATCTCACAGAGTTACAGCTTTCCCTTCAAGAAGCCTTTCGCTAAGGCTGTTCTTGTGGAATTGGCAAAGTGATATTTGGAAGCCCATAGAGGGCTATGGTGAAAAAGGAAATATCTTCCGTTAAAAACTGGAAAGAAGCTTTCTGAGAGACTGCTTTGTGTTCTGTTAATTCATCTCACAGAGTTACAGCTTTCACCTCAAGAAGCCTTTCTCTAAACTGTTCTTGTGGAATTGGCAAAGTTATATTTGGAAGCCCATAGAGGGCTATGGTGAAAAAGGAAATAACTTCCTTTAAAAACTGGAAAGAATCTTTCTGAGAAACTGCTTTGTGTTCTGATAATTCATCTCACAGAGTTACAGCTTTTCCCTCAGGAAGCCTTTCTCTAAGACTGTTCTTGTGGACTTGGCAAAGTGATATTTGGAAGCCAATAGAGGGCTATGGGGAAAAAGAAAATATCTTCGGTTAAAAACTGGAAAGAAGCTTTCTGAGAAACTGCTTTGTGTTCTGTTAATTCATCTCACAGAGTTACATCTTTCCCTTCAAGAAGCCTTTCACTAAGTCTGTTCTTGAGGAATTGGCAAAGTGATATTTGGTAGCCCTTAGAGGGCTATGGTGAAAAAGGAAATATCTTCCATTAAAAACTGGAAAGAAGCTTTCTGAGAAACTGCTTTGTGTTCTGTTAATTCATCTCACAGAGTTACAGCTTTCCCCTCAAGAAGCCTTTCTCTAAGACTGTTCTTGTGGAATTGGCAAAGTGATATTTGGAAGCCCATAGAGGGCTATGGTGAAAAAGGAAATATCTTCCGTTAAAAACTGGAAAGAAGCTTTCTGAGAAACTGCTTTGTGTTCTGTTAATTCATCTCACAGAGTTACAGCTTTCCCTTCAGGAAGCCTTCGCTAAGGCTGTTCTTTTGGAATTGGCAAAGTGATATTTGGAAGCCCATAGAGGCCTATGGTGAAAAAGGAAATATCTTCGTTAAAAACTGGAAAGAAGCTTTCTGAGAAACTGCTTTGTGTTCTGTTAATTCATCTCACAGAGTTACATCTTTCCCTTCAAGAAGCCTTTCGCTAAGGCTGTTCTTGTGGAATTGGCAAAGTGATATTTGGAAGCCCATAGAGGGCTATGGTGAAAAAGGAAATATATTCCATTAAAAACTGGAAAGAAGCTTTCTGAGAAACTGCTTTGTGTTCTGTTAATTCATCTCACAGAGTTACAGCTTTCCCTTCAAGAAGCCTGTCGCTAAGTCTGTTCTTGTGGAATTGGCAAAGTGATATTTGGAAGCCCATAGAGGGCAATGGTGAAAAGGAAATATCTTCGTTAAAAACTGGAAAGAAGCTTTCTGAGAAACTGCTTTGTGTTCTGTTAATTCATCTCACAGAGTTGCAGCTTTCCTTCAAGAAGCCTTTCGCTAAGGCTGTTCTTGTGGAATTGGCAAAGTGATATTTGGAACCCCTAGAGGGCAATGGTGAAAAAGGAAATATCTTCCGTTAAAAACTGGAAAGAAGCTTGAGAAACTGCTTTGTGTTCTGTTAATTCATCTCACAGAGTTACAGCTTTCACCTCAAGAAGCCTTTCTAAGACTGTTCTTGTGGAATTTGCAAAGTGATATTTGGAAGCCATAGAGGGCTATGGTGAAAAAGAAAATATCTTCCTTTAAAAACTGGAAAGAAGCTTTCTGAGAAACTGCTTTGTGTTCTGATAATTCATCTCACAGAGTTACATCTTTCCTTCAAGAAGCCTTTCGCTAAGGCTGTTCTTGTGGAATTGGCAAAGTGATATTTGGAACCCCTAGAGGGCAATGGTGAAAAGGAAATATCTTCCGTTAAAAACTGGAAAGAAGCTTTGAGAAACTGCTTTGTGTTCTGTTAATTCATCTCACAGAGTTACAGCTTTCACCTCAAGAAGCCTTTCTCTAAGACTGTTCTTGTGGAATTTGCAAAGTGATATTTGGAAGCCCATAGAGGGCTATGGTGAAAAAGGAAATATCTTCCTTTAAAAACTGGAAAGAAGCTTTCTGAGAAAGTGCTGTGTGTTCTGATAATTCATCTCACAGAGTTACATCTGTCCCTTCAAGAAGCCTTTCGCTAAGGCTTTTCTTGTTGAATTGGCAAAGCGATATTTGGATGCCCATAGAGGCTATGGTGAAAAGGAAATATCTTCCGTTAAATACTGTAAAGAAGCTTTCTTAGAAACTGCGTTGTGTTCTGTTAATTCATCTCACAGAGTTACATCTTTACCTTCAAGAAGCCTTTCGCTAAGGCTGTTCTTGTGGAATTGGCAAAGTGATATTTGGAAGTCCATAGAGGGCTATGGTGAAAAAGGAAATATCTTCCGTTGAATACGGAAAGAAGCTTGCTGAGAGACTTCTTTGTGTTCTGTTAATTCATCTCACAGAGTTACAGCTTTCCCCTCAAGAAGCCTTTCTCTAAGACTCTTCTTGTGGATTGGCAAAGCGATATTTGGAAGCCCATAGAGGGCTATGGTGGAAAAGGAAATATCTTCGGTAAAAAACTGGAAAGAAGCTTTCTGAGAAACTGCTTTGTGTTCTGTTAATTCATCTCACAGAGTTACATCTTTCCTTCAAGAAGCTTTTCGCTAAGGCTGTTCTTGTGGAATCGGCAAACTTATATTTGGATGCCCATAGAGGGCTATGGAGAAAAAGGAAATACCTTCCGTTAAAAACTGGAAAAAAGACTTCTGAGAAACTGCTTTGTGTTCTGTTAATTCATCTCACAGAGTTACAGCTTTCACCTCAAGAAGCCTTTCTCTAAGGCGGTTCTTGTGGAATTTGCAATGTGATATTTGGAAGCCCATAGAGGGCTATGGTGAAAAAGGAAATATCTTCCATTAAAAACTGGAAAGAAGCTTTCTGAGAAACTGCTTTGTGTTCTGTTAATTCATCTCACAGAGTTACATCTTTCCTTCAAGAAGCCTTTCGCTAAGGCTGTTCTTGTGGAATTGGCAAAGTGATATTTACAAGCCCATAGAGGGCTATGGTGAAAAGGAAATATCTTCCGTTGAATACTGGAAAGAAGCTTGCTGAGAGACTGCTTTGTGTTCTGTTAATTCATCTCACAGAGTTACAGCTTTCCCTTCAAGAAGCCTTTCGCTAAGGCTGTTCTTGTGGAATTGGCAAAGTGATATTTGGAAGCCCATAGAGGGCTATGGTGAAAAGGAAATATCTTCCGTTAAAAACTGGAAAGAAGCTTTCTGAGAAACTGCTTTGTGTTCTGTTAATTCATCTCACAGAGTTACAGCTTTCCCTTCAAGAAGCCTTTCGCTAAGGCTGTTCTTGTGGAATTGGCAAAGTGATATTTGGAAGCCCATAGAGGGCTATGGTGAAAAAGGAAATATCTTCCGATAAAACTGGAAAGAAGCTTTCTGAGAGACTGCTTTGTGTTCTGTTAATTCATCTCACAGAGTTACAGCTTTCACCTCAAGAAGCCTTTCTATAAGACTGTTCTTGTGGAATTGGCAAAGTGATATTTGGAAGCCCATAGAGGGCTATGGTGAAAACGGAAATATCTTCCGTTAAAAACTGGAAAGAATCTTTCTGAGAAACTGCTTTGTGTTCTGATAATTCATCTCACAGAGTTACAGCTTTTCCCTCAGGAAGCCTTTCTCTAAGACTGTTCTTGTGGACTTGGCAAAGTGATATTTGGAAGCCAATAGAGGGCTATGGGGAAAAAGAAAATATCTTCGGTTAAAAACTGGAAAGAAGCTTTCTGAGAAACTGCTTTGTGTTCTGTTAATTCATCTCACAGAGTTACATCTTTCCCTTCAAGAAGCCTTTCGCTAAGTCTGTTCTTGAGGAATTGGCAAAGTGATATTTGGTAGCCCTTAGAGGGCTATGGTGAAAAAGGAAATATCTTCCATTAAAAACTGGAAAGAAGCTTTCTGAGAAACTGCTTTGTGTTCTGTTAATTCATCTCACAGAGTTACATCTTTCCCTTCAAGAAGCCTGTCGCTCAGTCTGTTCTTGTAGAATTCGCCTGTGATATTTGGAAGGCCTTAGAGGGCAAAGGTGAAAATGGAAATATCTTCCGTTAAAAACTGGAAAGAAGCTTTCTGAGAAACTGCTTTGTGTTCTGTTAATTCATCTCACAGAGTTAGAGCTTTCCCTTCAAGAAGCCTTTCTATAAGACTGTTCCTGTGGAATTTGCAAAGTGATATTTGGAAGCCCATAGAGGGCTATGGTGAAAAAGGAAATATCTTCCGTTAAAAACTGGAAAGAAGCTTTCTGAGAAACTGCTTTGTGTTCTGTTAATTCATCTCACAGAGTTACAGCTTTCCCTTCAAGAAGCCTTTCGCTAAGGCTGTTTTTCTGGAATTGGCAAAGTGATATTTGGAAGCCCATAGAGGGCTATGGTGAAAAAGGAAATATCTTCCGTTAAAAACTGGAAAGAATCTTTCTGAGAAACTGCTTTGTGTTCTGATAATTCATCTCACAGAGTTACAGCTTTTCCCTCAGGAAGCCTTTCTCTAAGACTGTTCTTGTGGAATTGGCAAGGTGATATTTGGAAGCCCATAGAGGGCTATGGTGAAAAAGGAAATATCTTCCGTTAAAAACTGGAAAGAAGCTTTCTGAGAGACTGCTTTGTGTTCTGTTAATTCATCTCACAGAGTTACAGCTTTCACCTCAAGAAGCCTTTCTCTAAACTGTTCTTGTGGAATTGGCAAAGTTATATTTGGAAGCCCATAGAGGGCTATGGTGAAAAAGGAAATAACTTCCTTTAAAAACTGGAAAGAATCTTTCTGAGAAACTGCTTTGTGTTCTGATAATTCATCTCACAGAGTTACAGCTTTTCCCTCAGGAAGCCTTTCTCTAAGACTGTTCTTGTGGACTTGGCAAAGTGATATTTGGAAGCCAATAGAGGGCTATGGGGAAAAAGAAAATATCTTCGGTTAAAAACTGGAAAGAAGCTTTCTGAGAAACTGCTTTGTGTTCTGTTAATTCATCTCACAGAGTTACAGCTTTCACCTCAGAAGCCTTTCTCTAAGGCTGTTCTTGTGGACTTGGCAAAGTGATATTTGGTAGCCCTTAGAGGGCTATGGTGAAAAGAAATATCTTCCGTTAAAAACTGGAAAGAAGCTTTCTGAGAAACTGCTTTGTGTTCTGATAATTCATCTCACAGAGTTACAGCTTTCACCTCAGAAGCCTTTCTCTAAGGCTGTTCTTGTGGAATTGGCAAAGTGATATTT